>JADRCH010007414.1:248754-304443 GCA_019843965.1 Rhynchomys soricoides | reverse complement strand
TCTCTCTCTCTCTCTCTCTCTCTCTCTCTCTCTCTCTCTCTCTCTCTCCTCTCTCTCTCTCTCTCGATGGGATAGAGATTCTCAATTCTCTGCATTCCATAGTGTTTGGCTATACAGCTTGACTCAGGGAAAAGAAAATATTAGTTTTGTTTCTTCTAGGAAAATATTGAGATATTGTTGTTAAAAATGAAAGCCATGATATATTTAGAAAATGATACTGTGCTGATTCAAGAGAGTTCCTACTTCTAAACTTACATTGACTCTCGTTACACATCACAAATGTTAAGTTGAATTGATGTAGGAAGACAGGAGAAAAAGTCATTGTCATAAGCTTTAAGCTTATTTTTCTCTTGTCTTAGTGACACACAGCTAGGGAAAGGTGAGCACACTTTGGCAATAATTCTGAGAATCTTATTAGATGTGATTTCAGGGAAATCACAGAAGATAGGCAGTCCATAAGGCCACAAAGAAACTGGGAGAAGATATGTTCCTTCATGGCGGCCACGGACATGCTGCAGGCAGCCAATGGAACCAACGCCCAAGAGCCTTCAGCTTATGGAAAAAACAAGTACAAAAGAGAAGGTCACTGGAGCCAGCGGCCACTTTCAAGCCTCTTTGAAAATAGCAAAACAGGGATTCTTTTAAATTTAAAATTTCCCATAAAAAAAGTAATCATTGGAGCAATTTCAACCCTCTAAAAGAAAACATGACATCATTTCTCGGAATGCTTTTTTTTGTTGTTGTTGTTTTTCTTATAATCTGAATAAAGCAGCCTCATCAGGCAAAATTGTTCATTGAAACCTTTTTCACTTTCCTTATCATTGAACTTTATCCAGCAAATGTAAAACTCTCTGAGGGTTTTATTTTGCTAGAACATTTTGTTCAGATGAGTGATAGTTTATCGTGATATCTTTGTTTCTTCTAAATCAATTCCTGTTGCCAAACTTCTGAGTAGCATGAATATGTTCATGAGCTTAATTGAGACTGGCAGGGTCTTTTTGCACATACCTATTAAGATCTGCTACACTACTTGGAGTGGTCCTAGAGTAACCCCAAATAGAGGTATGAATTAATCTTTCATGTTACATGGCCATCATTTATTTGGTTATCTTGAGTTGAGCATCTCATGAAAAAGAGAAAGGGACTTACTTGAAAGGATACATCAGCCAAAACAATAATAGTGATAAGGATCATCAAAATATTTGGGACGATTTTTAGTGTTTAAAAGTTTATTTTTACAGTCTATGTCTCAGATAAACCCATTATAATTTACACTTAATGAATAGGGACAGGCAACTGCTAATGATCCCTAAAGGATCACAGACTCTATGTACGCTAACTTCATATATAGCATATGTGACTGAAAAGTTTATATTTATCACTCTGCTTGTAAAACATTCTCTGATGAGTAAGGTCTGTGACACAGGTAATTCTTACCAATCAATTATTGCACTGACAAGTGCAACTATTAATTGGAAACAGCTACGTTGCCATCTAAGCTGTTGAGATAGATTCAAGCACAAACTAATTTTATGCTTACAAAGGACTTTGAGATTGATTGATGAAATGTTAGAAATAGGCATGCTCATTTTAGTAGCTATATATTTGTGGAAAACCTAGCCCCCTTCCAGAAAGGATCACAAGCCAGGATGCAGAGCAAAAGTGACTTACTGGCTTCAAATGTTCCTTTTTGAAAAGAATATGAAAAGTACCTGATGTGACAGGAGAGTGCCGCCGAGTTCATGGTAGGCACGGTACAAATGAGAGTAGGACAAAGATTTATGTAATCAAAGGCTGGCAAATCCCAAGAAAGGCGAGGTAGTTTGCTTCTTTGCCTTCAGATAGGAAAACACTTCACTCCTCATGTCCAGGGCAAACTGGCCGAGCCATCACATAAGCTCTCTAAGGAACTCACTTGGATTGCTCTCAAGGCAAGAACATTCACCCTAAGTCCCCGGCTTCCTTCCAGTTCAGTCTGATGCCTCTCATTTGGCCCTTATGTATACTAAATAATAGAGCTTAGCTGTGCTCTGTGTAACCTTGCATAGCCTGAAAAGCCGTCATGACCTTCTACAAGGAACCCAAGGTTTCTTTTATCCTGCTTTTTGTTTCCTTTGTCTATTTGTTTGTTTCAGGATGATAGATAGGATGTTACATAAAGCAGTCTGGCCTTGCATTTGCTATGTAGCTAAGGCTGCATTTCAATGTCTCCTCCTCCTTTCCTGACCTCCCAAGTACTGTGATTGTAGGCATATATGACCACACACCATTGCTCTATACTTCCTTATTTCTAACATGTTGTATTTTAACAGGGCCATTTGCTTCTCTAGAGGCTAGTTTTCCTTACCTTGCTGCCTTCTACAACTGCTTCCTTGCTTTCTAAAGATCCCTTTGTGTTGTTTTCTCTTTGGAATCTCTATTCTCTGACAATTCTTATTCCTGTTCAACAATCCAATTTATATAGCGAGAGTATGCAAAATATGAAACATGAAGGCAAATTTCACTCTCTTAGGAAACTTTAAAAAACACAATTTAAAAATCATTATTTTACCTATACTTACTTGTGAATAATTAAGTTATTATTTGTTGTTTTGTTATATATATATATGTATATATATACATATATATATATATGTATATATATCACATACATATATACGAGTGCCACAACACTTGTGTGGAAGCCGGAAGAGAGCTTTGCGGGGTAGATTTTTTTTCTTCCACCTTTCCACAAACTCTGGGGATTGGACTCAAGTCATCAAACTTTTACAAGAAGCTTCCAAAAGCACATTTGCATTTATCTGCCATGCTCTCTTTCTGGTCCAAGTTATAATGATTTAATCAATTCAATGTGTATCATTTCAATGTGATGTAAAGGTGAAACGTAAGATATTCACTCACTCCAAACATTGGGTACTGCTTGACAGTACCATCTTAGAATATTGCAGTTCTTACTCTGTGGCCTGTAACTTGTATATATAGTGTTTGTTTGCATATTTTTGAATGATTATATATCTACAATGGCTAGAGAGAACATTAAAAACCCCAATCTAATTCTCTGAAATTATTAAACAATACGTGTTGATTTTAATTAACAACACCCCCAAAGCCCTTGTTGCGTCCTATCTTTAGTAGCTGCCTATGTTTGTCATTCAGAGGAAATGTGGCTTCTTGTGTGCAAGGTGCTGAAAATGCTCCAGGGATACCAGTCTTAGGAGAAAAAAATTAATATGCTGTATTTTTTCCTTCCAGCAATGTTACTGGTTGGAAATACAAGTATGTCTTGTCTTGTTGCATACAATAAAATTATTTCCAAAAAGTTATATGCAAATTGAGTTGCATTTGAAACCAATCTGGGGTTCGTAGTAAGAAAAGAACACTGTTTTCTGAGCATTTGTCTAAAGTCAAGATAACTTGTTATAAAGAACATAATTGATGGATCACTCTTTAATATATTCATTCAAAAAAATCTGTTTTTAATCGAGAACAAAAACAAGATATTTACATTCAGAGGTATACAGTTGACCAATGCTTGCTAATCACATGCATATTTTAAACATAATAATACATAATTTGCAGGAATGAATGTTACAATGGTTCTGTTTAATACTGCTTACCATTTTAACAAGTGTGGGGACAGCAAATACTGTCTTTTAATATTTAATTAGCTACTATCTGATTTGACAAAAATAGTGTTGCTTTCCAACATGGGAATTATAAAACAAAGCAAAGCAAAACAAAACAAAACACAACCAAACCAAAACTACCAAAAGGGACTTGTAACTAACAGTTTACAAGTCTCTTTCAATGGAGGAAGCCTTGGTTTCCTGTGAATACTTTCCTTCCTTCACAAAAGCTTAGCTGCCCAGCTGAGCTATCCTACTGAACAAGACATCTTCAGCTCTGACTTGTACCTCCAAAACCTCCAGTTTTTAAAGTAAATGGCAAAGGACATCTGTAGATTTCCATGCTTCTGCAAATATATTTGACTAAAGTATGCATATTCTTTCTGAGCCCAAGCCTCCATGTGTTTCTCATGCCAATTTTCTATATTTCTATACAGGTGCATTGTCCTAATTTAGTACTTCCCTAGTATGCTCCATGCTCTACTCTGTTCTTAGAGAACTGAATTAGGATTTAAGACTTTCTCATTGCTTGAGAAGGTTGCCATTACTCAGATATATACCAGCCTCTAGAAGACTCATCATTGAAAATGTATCTGCAATTCTTTCTTTGGTGATGTGCATGTATTTTCTTCGTAAATACCAAATAGAGCAATACTCTCTATAAGAAACATAGTTCAATATACCCTAAAACATTTGTAGTTTGGAGTCTGAAGAGATATCTCAGTGGTAAACAATGTGTACTGCTCTTGTATACAAACGAAACCTGAGTTTGATTCCCAGTATCCACAACAGACTCTAGCGTCATGAGATTTGATGTCCTTTTCTGACCTCCGTATCAACACACAGCACACAAACACATAATTTAAAAATAAAATAAATATGTACAAAAACAGATCATAGCTCTATTGGGGCATAGCTACATTGATGAAGAAGACTTTTTCTTTCTGTAAGCAAAACCCATAACTGTCTAAATATAGCTTTCTACTGCTACCTTCTTGCTCTTCAAGAATTTCTATTCAGCCAATTAGTCTCTTTGAATCCAGAGGAACTTATTTATTTCATTAATGTATACTCTATGTAGTATCTTCACTATGGTGTACTGAGATACGAAGGAAGGTGTCATGACGAACGGGCCATAACCCAATTTTCTGGTAAGGCACAGTCTGATTTCCAGGCTATCTTATATAAAACACATCATGAGGAGGGTTGCGATGACAATTAAAAACCCAGTAGAAATCAGGATTAAGACAAGTGCCTTTTCTTACCTCACTTTGGGGTGGCTTCATTGAGATGCTAATTATTTATGTGTTAAAATTTCATTGTGAGTAGTATTCCAAGGGCCTTGTTGGCCATCAGTGGGAGGAGAGGCCCTTGGGCCTGAGGGTGTTAGATGTCCCAGTATAGGAGAATGCCAAGGAGGGAAGACAAGAGTGGTTGGGTGGGTGGGTGGGGGAATACCCTCATAGAGGCAGGGGAGGAGGAATGGGATAGGGGGTTTCCAAAGAGGAGACCTGGAAAGGGGAAGACATTTGAAATGTAAATAAAATGTCAAAAAAAATCATTTTGAGATAAACTGTTCTATGTTGAAAAAAATATACTTGAGTAAAGGACTTAAATATTTCTGACTTTAGTACATGTCTTTCAAGATGCCAGTCCCTTCCTCACAGCTAAATGGGGTTTCTTACCTGCCTAGAACGCAAAAAGTACTTTCTAGTCAAACTAGTCATATGCCATTCATCTTAAACTCCCTTGCATTATATTACTAGCACAGTTATTTTTCTCACTGGATAATAAAGTATAGGGAAGACGGGCCCATAGTCAACATCTTTATTTATTTTTTATTGTATTTACTTATTCATGTGTATGTTTGTGGCTGTGTAAGCAGGGATACACATGCCATACCATGCGTATGGAGATCGAAGGGCAACTTGTAGGGGTTGGTCCTTCCCTTCTACCATTTCAATGGTGAAGATTGAACTCAGGTCATCAGGCTTGATGGTAAGAACCTATATCCTCCCTCTGAGCCATCTTGCAGGCCCAACACTTTTTTATCTCGCTAATAAATAGCACTAGAATAATGATAGTAACTAGAAATATTATTTATGTCAGCAAACCTTGATTTTGTCCTGATAATTGCTTGAGTTCCTAACTTTATCATTGCTATATAGAAGTTTACTAAGATAATCAGGAACATATCTTGTTGCTTTTACTGTTACTAGCCAGAAGCACAATCCAAATCTTTACAGGATTTCTTAACAAGCTTTAGCGAAGTGTACACAATTTGGGATGACTACTTTTGCCCTCTTTTGTGAACACACCAGAGATCTTAAGAACTTACCATATTTCAGGCACTGAGGTCATGTTTGGGGATAAAGTACAAAATGAAAATGGCGGTATAGGCTAGAAGCAACATAAGGACCTTTGGATCTCATTCCCCCATAATTAGTTCTCGCCTACATGCAATCTCACTATAAGCATGAGAAAGAGTACATGTAAGAACAAGAAAACATACTCTGATTTTCTCCTCTCAACATTATTTCCTTTTTTAAGTATGTGAGCCACTTTCTCTTAGCATTTTCTTTGCTTTTCTTTATTAAGGAAAGGAAGCATGGATAAACACCAAAATGGTTAGACTGAGAGACTATTAATTAAGCCTCAACTATGTGCTCAGCTTAAATATTCCACAGATGTAGCTAATTCTGAACACTATGCAAGATCAAAGACTAGATCATACCAAGCAAGTTGGGGTTCAGAGAGGTTAAACAAATGGGCCAAATCGGCTATGAATGAACCCAAACATCAGCATTTAAAATAGGTTGATATAATGTCATACTTTCTCAGATACAGTAGATTTGGGACATTTTGATTCATTGATTAGTTGTTACAATTCTGATGAAGAGATCTTTACATGATCACAATTCCACTATAAAAGGTTCATAATACTTGATTACATCCATCGTCTAACCGCAGAATTTGTATATGACAAAAATCCATATTCTGGGCTGAAAATGCTGCATCACAGCTGTGGCCAAATTATACCATGTACCCTTGATATCCTCTATAAGAAGTGGTTAAAGTTGAAGACTTCATACTGAACTTGTTGGAACTCAGAGATCTATATTTAATACATACTCCATCAGCCACCAATACAGGAAGAATGACCATGTCTATCTCACTAATTATTTACTGTCCTCTCTACTGATGCCCCTGTTATCAGTGCTCATTATTCTTCCCTTACCTGCCTCATTCAGCCCCACAGAAAGTGAAACACAAAGAAGTCTTTAAAGTTGCTTTGCTATTTGTATATATTAGATGTATACAGATGTTAAGTGGAGCATTTCATCCACTAGAAAAAATGCACACAAGCACACTATTCCATTCTCTAATGGTATAAGATTTTATAGAAATACCCTTCCCAGTCAACAGTTACTACAACCAGAAATAACCACTCAACTTATTTCTATCACCATAGGCTAGTTTTTCCTATTGTAGAAATTTATGTACGTGGAAACATCACACTATATGCTCTTGCTTGTATCTGGATTCTTCTACCCATGACACGTTTGAAATTCACCCATGTTTCTTTGTATGCAGTAACACAACATTTTATTACAGAGTACTTCCATTGCAGGAACATGACAGTTTGCATATTAATACAGTCAGGACCATCAAGTTTATTTGCCAAATAGGACTTTAATGAGTAAGGCTTTTGAAAACATTTTTAGAGCAAAGTTTCTTTGGACAAATGTTTTCATTTGACAGTGGTTCATAATGTTGGTATACATTGAACTTAAGTAACAGTGCAGCAGATACACAATTTTACATCCCACCAGTGTTGGAGGAGAGTTCTGGTTGCTCACAAAATTATCAACACATTTTACGATTTTCTGTTCATGCTACTCCCCTTGTGTGAATATTGTAGCCTTGCATTACGGTTTAAATTTGCATCCACTCAATAACTAATGCTATTGACATTTCCATCCCTAATTTTGTCTATCTTTTGAGATAACTATCTGCTCAAGTTTGGGGCTTTTTTTTCCCTATTTTTGTGATTCAGTTGCTCAAGTAGCCCCCTCATAGTCCTTTAGATATCTTTGGCATCAGTTATTTCTTATAATAATTGTAAGGTGAGAAGTTTTGTATTAATAGCTTCTTTATGTGTCCTGATAGTGGTTTACAATTTTACTACTGTTTTCAAAAAAATAATTTTGACCTTGGTAATTATTTCCATTTCCTTTCTATCATTGAATTGCTTTGTGATTTTTATTACTTATTCCTTCTTATTCAGGGTTCAGTTCATTCTTCCTTTTCTATATCCTTGAAATTAAAACCTATGTCATTTCCTCTATTACTTTTTTCCTAAGGAAAACATTTACAGGTATAAATTTCTTTTTAAGGATTGCTTTAAATTCACTTCATTATGCCATACAGTAAACATTAAATATCATTCTAATCAAAGCCTTTATCAACTTCCTCTTTGAATATTTCCTTTGCTCGTGAATTGTTTGCATATAGAATGCTTGATTTCCAATTTTGAAGCCTATAGTTTATTAACAGTCCTGACTTGGAATCTATGCTTGATATTTTCATAGTTAAGTCTCATATTTAGTCTCACTTAAGCCTTAGAAATTTATTTATATGTGTGTCATATTTCTGTGTAGAGTTTACTTAGTGAAACATTCTATTTGCATTTGTTCAAAATGGTATTTTAGCTACTTTAGTCCTGAAAATGTATTTATTTTCATGTTTGAACAATATTTTGTTTTGCCAGCTCTGTAATACAGGGTTTGACATATTTTACTTTCTTCCAGAATCTTACAAACAAGATGTTCTATTATCTTCTGTGGTCCTTATATTATGCGATGTTCCACAGCTGTCTGATAGCTTTGTACTGTACATCTTATTTTGTGTTGTTTCTAGATACTCTCAAGTCTTCACTTCTGTCTTTGCAGTTTGGCTCCGAACACCTACTTCTCTCAATGTTGCTGTTTCTTTTCCTAATCCATTCTGATATTCATTCCCCAAGATTCTTAGATAAATACTAATTGCCCTTCAATTTTGCAAGCATTTTCTCCTCATGCATGTCTGCTATTTCCTTCTCTTGCTCTCCTCTTCCCGGGGCTGTATTTAGTCTTTGCTTAGTGTTTTGTTGTTTCCCCAGAGCTATCACACACTATTATAAACTTTAACCATTTCATTTTCTTGGTTTCTGGATACTTGTAGGCTGCACATAGCTAAAAATTTCCTTTCCCTGTACATTTAGTCCTCTGACTGGTCCTTATTAATATTAAATATCTTTGGTGGCCTACATTTCCTTTCTAGCATTTTCACATCTTTCTATGTGTAGCTTTCTTCTCACTGCAAAAATTATTTATCTTTTTAACCGAACTTGTTACTATTTAAAAATCTCCCGAGACAAATTCTATATACTCTCCCTTTAAGAAGATTTTGTGTTCTCTTCTCTGATTTTTTTTTTCTGACTGCTGTTCATTTCACTTGTTTGGATGGCATGATATGGGAAAAATCCAAAAAGAGGTAAATGGTATCAATGTCCCCAAATGGGAATGTTTTTCTTCATTAGGCCATGAATGCTTTGGGATCAATGTATTGTTAGAGCAAGACAGAGCTGTGTTGCTTTACTTTTAGTCAGCTAACTACAGGCTTTCAAGTACTTACCAGCAATGTCAACAGCACGACTTTTCCCAGGCCTTTAGGTCTGGCACCTTGGATAGTTTGTTTCTATTCTCCTACCCTAAACTATTCTGTCTGCACACTCTTCCTTTCAGAATGTGGACAAATTCTTTTCTTTCTTGCATTACCGTCCCTCCTAGCAATGGAGAACCCCTAGACCAGTTTCAGTGTGCTAAATGCAATCATTTAACATGCATTTCCCCTGAGTTACTATCTTAGCCCCGCCCCCCACTGTACCTAGAATTTCATTTTGGGTAAGAGCTGTCAGCTTTTTTCCTCCTTGTCCAAGGTTAGATAAGTACTGCTCTCTACTCACTGAAAGCCTAGAATGTAGAAACATTCTGTTTCATTATTTCTTAGTGTAAAAAGAAAAGAACTTTTAAATGTTAATAGAATATCCGCCAAACACATCCCAAAATGCTATGCATGTTTGCATAAGAAATAACTATATATAAGGCTTATTAAACTCAGACCTCAATCTAAATATCAGAATTTGGTTATGATGTATTTTGAATAAATGATCATTAATAATTCCTAGGGAATGTGGCTCAGCAGATGAGAGTATTTGGAGATAGGAGAAAGTAAGAACTTGGCCTTTCTGTATGGTTAAATACTAATTGGAGCTATGTTGTAATCTGAAACTCTAGGGAGCCCGGATTTATAACCCATTTAGCCAGCATAGTAAATCTGTGATAAATGTGTCAGCTTAGAATATAGTGAAAGCAAATAAAGCCATTCCATAATGGATTATGTTTGGTAAAATGCTTTGATTTCATCTAAATGTGTTCTTATTTTACTTCCTATGAAGATCCTGAGCAAAGTAAGAATTCACACCATTTTGTTTCCAGCTTTTGCTAAGTGCAGCTTTCAAAAGGCTCCTATAATATTAGAATACTGGGGAACTCAAAACCACTGTTAAAACACGAGTTTTCCCATCTGTCTTCATTTCCATATTTAGCATTATGACATTGTTGAACTTAGAAGATATTTTTACAGAAAATAAGAAGTCATATGAAAGTAATACCCAGTGAGGATAAACTTTTTCAAAAAATCACAGAGTATTTCTATTTTTCCAGCTCCTTATTATTCACAGTAGTACATTTTGGAGCACTTTTTCATATTAATGGGCTATCCTTTGCTATGTAATGTGAAGATAAGGAATGATGAATCATTAGCTTAATTCTGTATTTTATTAAACGTTTTTTAAAAATAATCATAGGAATGTATTTATCTCATTGGTGTCCTATGCAGTTCTAGAGTAAGTCTGGAAAAGGTGTTCTGCAGAAGAATTAAATAGGGTATATTCATTCCACAGTCATTTCCTTCTTGCCTATGAGAGGACATCACCATGTTCTAAAGTGATGTGATTATGGAGTTTAGGCAATGTTATTTTGCTCATTTAATATCCAGTCTCGGGAAGGTTGAACTAATTGACTTTCCAGTGATAGCTTTCTTTAAGTGCTTCACTAATTCTTTCTGTTCTGTTGGAGAGATATGCAGATCTCCACAGCTACAGTCCTTGACCGGCCGTGGGAAGTTTTCACTGAGGCCTATTGTTTTCTATGCCTCATTAACACAGGTGATGTGCATATTTTCTAGAAACTGTGTTGGTGTTATAATGATCTAACCATTCTAGACAATTTGACATGAAGGCATTTGCCTTGATCATATGGTATTAAACTGACTTTTAAAAAGAAATGAATGTTCAGGGCAAACGGTGTCCTAATTGGATATATTTCACTACTAAGTGTAATCTCCAATGGCAGTAATAGGTTATATCCAGTTCAGTTGTTGGCCAAAGGGGCCCCATAGACACTCTACTCAAAGAAAAGGAATGGATCTCCTTCCTGCTAAAGGACAATGCAATAGAGTTGACAGGACATGTGTGGTTGACACAGAATCTAAGACTCTCTAGATCTTTGATGTTTTACAAGTTACTTAATCTTGTTAAAAGATTTATTTATTTATTTAATCTATAAGAATGTTCTTCTCATATGCATGTGTGTGTTTTACATGTATGCCTGGTGCCCACAGAAGGCAGACATTGGTGTTAAATCCCATGAAACTTGAGTTATAAATGGCAGCAAATTTCTACCTGGGTACTGACTGGAAACTGAACCTGGGTCCTCTGCAATAGCAGCAAGTGCTCTTGCCTCTGAGCCATCTCTCTAGTCCCTACTTAGTCTTTTTCATTTTATTTGACATATAATATATGTGCTTATTTATGGGGAAATATTTTTAATACTGAGAAAGGGCCCCACCTTCTCACATGAGAAAGGGAGGGGGTGGAAGGATGGTCTCAGAGAGGGTGTGACCGGGAGGGGCAATGCTTGTGATGTAAATAAATTAATTAATTAATAAAAATATTTTATAAAAGGATAATATCATGCCAATTAGCATTTCTAATTCTTCAAAATATCATTTTATATTTGGAAACTTCTCTACCTACATTGAAATATATGGTTACATCTTATAAACTGCTATAGATATCCTTCTGTCCTATACAGCATCAAAGCCATTAGTATTTCCTCATATTCTAACTGTACTTTGGTATCATTATTCTCTCTCTTCTTTTTTCTCTCCTTTTCAAAATCTCTAGTGACCTTTCTTCTGCTCATCCCTTCTCTGATATTTATTTTCTTAGCTCTCACAAATGTGTAAGAACATGTAGTACTTGACTTCCCAGGCCTGATTTACATCTTGTAATGTATTTTCATCCAGTTCCATTTGCCACAAATGATAAGATTCATCCACTGTGTGGCTGAATAATAATAGTGCATTGTGAATATATATTGTATTTTTATCCACTCATCCATTGATGAGCATTAGTTGATTCTGTAGCACAGGTATTTTGAATACTACTCCTATAAACATGGGAGTACTAGATACTCATTGATATATTGCTAGTTTAATTCCCTTGGAATCCATACCTAGTAGTGGAAATTGTAGTTTATATGACAGTTCTATTTTTAGGCATCTGGGAAGCTCTAAACTGTTTTCCATAGTGGCTATACTAATTTCTATTCTGACCAAGAGTGTGTAAGAGTTCCCTGTTTCTCCATGTCCTAAAAAAAACCATATCCTCAAAGACCATGAGGCCTCAACCCTACATAAAGAGCTAAAAGCAAGTAAGGAATGCTTAGAGTAGATAAAATAGTCTTCCCCCAGAGAAAAGCACACAAATTGGTTATTTAATACCAGATGGTCTGACTGAAAACATACATATACATAACATTATATAGACTGAGCAGGTTATATTTAGGAATACTTATCTATGTACATGTATGTATGTAGCATCAATCAATGAAAAAAAGGCCACGAATCTGGAGGGGAAAAATGAGATGAGTATAATCCTTACCTTGCAAGAACGTTCTACATATTAAATATATGATTTGTAATGAGCATGGCATTTAATAGGTACTTAAGAAATGCAGGCTATTCTTATGGAAGCAAAACAAAATAGTAAAAGAAGAGACTCCATAGTCAAGCTTTTGAGGTCCAAATCCTGACTCTAATATTCCCTATCTGATTCGTAGGCAATCTGCTTTGATTTCCTTATGCTCCAGTTTTATATTCTAAAATATAAGGGTAATAATTGTGCTTACCTCACAAGTAGACTTAGATTAATTAATATGTTGGACATGTTGGCACTGTTTGCTTTTCTTTTGCTGTAATAAAATGCTGACCAAAAACAACTTGAGGGAAAAATGATTTATTTTACCTCTTACGTTATAGTCCATCATGAAGGAAAGTTAGGCAAGAAGCTTGAGACAGGAACTTGGAGGCAAAAACTAAAGCAGAAACCTTAGAAAAACCATATTTGTTGGCTTTCTCCCCATGGATTTCTCAACTAGTCTGGTGGAGGCAATTCCTCAGTGGAAGTTTCTTCTTCCCAAATGACTCCAGTTTGTATCAAGTTGACAAAAATTAGCCAGCATCCACATTTAGTAAGTAAAATTTCATGAGTCAGTTACTTATCTTTTCCATTTCAGAAAGCCAAGACTAGGGCAAGCTGAGTAGGTGGGAGGGGCTGGCACTGGAGGAACTGAACTGATCATTACTTTATGGAGCACATACTACATACCAAGTAATACTTAAATTCTACATATATTAAATGTTATTTGTTACAATTTCACTGGAATGTAGGTACTATTGTTATTATCATCTTATAATGCAAGAAAAAGAAGAATAACAATTAGATAACAATCTATGGTCATATATCTTACACATTTAGCATCTAATTATTCTCTTTGATATTTACTATTTCCAACATTTGTGCTCATAACCATATGCTTGTCCTGGAACATCACAATTCCTGTGGTTCGTGACGTTTTTAATAAGATGGAACAATTGAATATGATTTATGTATAATTCATGTCTATATGACACTCTTCCTTAACCACTGTCTTCTTGATTAGTGGCAGGTTTATTCCATTCAAAGAGAATTCATGGCCATAGGCATTGAAAGTCCTCTATGTCCTTTTGCCAATGTAAGTCATGATTTGTCCATCAGCACTGTATCGATTCAATTATTAGTTTTCATTATTATATTAATATTTTGCACAGTATTTAGGACAGTCAACTTTCCTGAGCACAGAAGTACATGCCAAGTACCCTAAGTTAGGAAACAGGCCATTCTACTAACAATATTGCTTGTCCTAAATGCCATTTATCTACTAAAATCATATACACCATCTGAAGCTGGCTCTCCTGAAGAGGAAAAGATTTGAAATTCATAATGTGTGCTGCTGGCAGTCTTAATGCTTAGAAATCTCATGGCACTGATTAGAAAACATCAGAGTGAAGTTTCTCCTGGCAACATAACAAAATCTTTTTTAGCTTGGTTTGACTTCTTGTGCAATGATTGTCAACTTCAAACAGTTGTAGCTCCCGCTACATAACTATATCATAGATGTAGTGTGCCTTTCCTTGGGAAGATGTTAACAAGTATTGATTCAATCGACAGATGGGGCATCTATAACAGGCCAAGAAAACAGCCATTCTCCCACATCTAGCATAAACCATTGAAATTAAGTGGAGTTTCTTATGTAGTATGGACCTTGTACCTATACTGTAAGAAGTCCATCCTTCCACCCCTGGCCCTGAGAAATTGTAAACTCATTTCCTATCCTTCAGGAAGCCTCTATATAGCTTGTTCAAGAATGTTGTTCCCTGTAATCTTGTGAAGGCCTTTGGGCAGTAATCACATCTGTTCTGATTTCAGGATGGCAATGGCCATGGTATGCTTAAATAACAGATATTAATTTGACTTTCTGCCTTCCTAAAAGAAGTGAGGGACCAAAAGAGTATGTCTTTCTCTCTCTGTAATCATGATGAGACCATATGTTTGTATGTATAAAGGAGTCCTTTCAACTTGAAAAATCATAAAAGTAGGCAAAATTGGTCTCATTTCAGACACATCTTCTGTGGCACCATAAAATAGTATTAATTTATTTCTCTATGTGTCACATTAAGTGAAAAGACTTTATAGTAGATGGATTCCAGATGAGGACAAAAAAATAAAAAATAAAAACAAGTTAGTCTGGGAAGATTACCCAGTGGTCGATGTGCTTGGCAGGCAAGAGTGAAGACCCGAATTTGAATTCCCAGAACCCACAAAAAACTTACGTGCTATAGCAGACATGAATATAATCTAAGTGCTCCTAATGCAAGAGAAATGGTAGAGACTGGAGAGTTTCTAGAAGCACCATGGGCCAGCTAGTCTAACATATGAATTAGAACAATAAGACAGCATGTCCCAAAGAAGGTGGAGGTCACAGACTTATACCAAAGATTGTCCTTGAACCTCCACATATACCTACCGACATGTACACACACAAACACATACATTTATTAGAAACATAAATTCATATGTATCAGAGAGATTAAACAAATCAGAAATCATAAGGAGTATTGATCTGTTACAAAATTGACAACTTGAAGCAAACCATGAAGTACAACAGAAATGAGTCTCAAAAAATATTTAAAACTTAAAAAAATTTCAGAGAGCAGAGGAGACTAAGAAGACAAGATGACTGTCATTTAATGTGTTATCCTGAATAGACCCTGGAACAGTACCAAAGCAGCAGTGGAAAAGCATGTAGGTCTGAACAAAGTCTAGTTTAACTGATAGTAATATTAATTTCTTAGTATTGATATATGTACTGTAGTATATAAAATGTTAGCTTTTGGGATAACCTGAGTGAAGAATGTGTTAGAACTTGCTATACATTTATACAGCTTTTCTTGAAATCATCAATTCTTTTATGTTGTACTTTTTAACCTTGTGCTATTTTAAACAGCAATGCACATGGGTCATGTATCGCGAGGATACTATCACTAACTTGCAACAACTCATCTTGTTCACAAATTTGATGAAGAATTGGTAAGAACTTACAGACTCTTTCCTGAAACTATCACATGACCATGTCCAGCCTCTAAAACCACGTAAATACTCTGCTAACTCTCTCTTTTGAGCTTCTGTTAACACAATTACATGACTCAGCCATCCAGTAAATACATGACTCCCTTCTATGGCATCTGGTAAGCAATGGTGCACATCAGTGTAACACCTCCCTCAAGCCTCTCTGAACATGTCCATGTATTAGCTCCCATGACAAGCCTGTGTCATCTACTTTTGGATTGTTCATACTGTTTTATTAGTGGATGTATTAAAATGAGTATTAATCTGGTCCCTTCCAAGTCTTCTTCATTGACCCTATTTATTTTCTGCAGAGAATCAAAGATACTAGATGGCAAATAAGCTCCATATATAATCCCAAACTACAGAAATTAGATTCAGACATAGACACATTCAGTTGGTCCTAGATTTCCTCACCAGAGTTGTTTGTTAAGTGTCTCAGTTTAAGTATATGACTCAGTCTCAAAAGGCCTTAAACATATTAATCTGTGAAAAAAAACTTTATAAGATTAATATTAAAAATAGATACACTAACACAAGCAGAAACATCTAGCCCACTAATAGGAACAGGTACAGATAAGAGTCTTGAATATATATATATATCCAGAGTGAAATATACAATCTGTTGCAATTGTATTATTTTTCTTCTGCCTGGGAAAGATGGATTTTAACTTCCTGTTCATTTTAATTAATTTCTTTTGAGATTACATTCCATATTTCTGTTGACCTTTCTACCTCAGGTTTTAATCAAGTTGTTACTGAGCAGAATTGAAGTATTAAATAGCTTGAGAAGGTTAGTTGCTCACTTTACTGAATCTAGTTTATAACATATTAGAGAGATTATTCACGATGGCCAATGAAAGAGTTTGACAGGAATTAACAAACACCCTTCATAATCAACACAAAGAAAAGAGTAGACCCTGGTTCAGACTGTTGATTTAAATCTCCATGGTAATACCAAGATTAACTTTCACCATGTGATGAGGAGATTTCAAAACTGTGAAAGGTGATGGAAATCAGAATAAGAATCACAAAGGAATAACAATTTATCCAAAGAGAGAAGTGACCCTACTTCTTGAAGAAATTCACAGAAGTTTCTAGAAAATCAGTGGTCTGATTCTCTAGAAAGTTATTTGGCAACAATATAAACAGGCAAACAGGAGAAAGTTGGAAAATGTCAGAAGTAACCCATAAAATCCACAATCCATTCAGTGAAATAACTGTTGTATTACTTGAATATCTGTGATATCTTGACTATCTGTGCTAAGCTACATTGCTAGATCCACAGTTTATTAACTGTCTACATTTAGGCAGAGTTTCAGATCCCATCATGCCTTATTTTCTTCATCTATGGCATGCAGATAATAATAGTTCCTATTTCATAGGATTGATGTAAGTCTTGATGAATTAGCCTGCATCTAGAACAGTCCTTGATTCAGTGTAAATACTTAACAAATGCCAGTTGTTATTGTGATAAGCATCACTTTCATTGTCATCACCATCACCGTTATCATCATCGTTATTACTGCTTCGTTATTATCATGATTCTCAAACAGACACTGCCTTTTAATATTTTGACCCTGTTAAGAAGCTCCAGGGCGAGAAAGGTTACATTTTCCATTTTCTAATTTTGTTTGCATTAGAAAAAAGATTTTGAAATGTCAGCACTGGAGAGGTTTTATAGGTATTACCATTTTCAATTTTAGTGCAGCCCTTAAAAAAATGGTAACTGTAATTCTAGTTGAGGCGGAGGATCTAAGTAAAGCACATTATTGTTTAATCTTTCATCAAGATATAGGAAGAGGCGGATATATGTAAAACGTTATATCCCCACAAGTTTACCTCAGAAACAGAGTCCCCTGTCTTTCTATAT
Source organism: Rhynchomys soricoides (assembly GCA_019843965.1). NCBI lineage: Eukaryota > Metazoa > Chordata > Mammalia > Rodentia > Muridae > Rhynchomys > Rhynchomys soricoides. The sequence continues at coordinate 286,832 of JADRCH010007414.1, read as the reverse complement.
ATACACATGAAAAACAAACCCAGGCTCCTTCCAGAGCAATTTTCTTTGTAATCTTTGTTCTTTTCACCTTGCCTCTTTTAGTTGGCTAGGTGTCTCATCCAAACAGGATAATTACAGTAATTCATGGTTGGATTAGATTTTCAGTGTGTACATCTGATGGGAAAATTTTTCAAATGGATGCTGGGTACAGGCTTTTATGAAGTAAAATTGTTGGGGGAGTTATTTGGTTGATTTTTTTTTGTTTTTTTGCTTTTTTTTGTTTTGTTTTGTTTTGTTTTGTTCTTTACTTTTGTGAATACCAACAAAATTGGCAATTACCTCTCTGAGCACCAAAGTGTTTTGGTGGCAGTCTAATGAGGCTGACAACTGATATGATAGAGCAGAGGTGGTGGGGAGCGGAAGACACCTTAGCATTCTTTCTGACTCTTAACTCTTTCATTCTGGTATCACTTTGTGTTTCGGTTTAAGTTTCTTGTTTAATTCTCTGGGGTGAGGGAAAGCCTAAATAAATTCATAAATAAGTGTACTATATAATATGTTAGGCAAGTTCATGAGAGAGAGTTTTCTGGTGTGTAAAATGGAACACGTTCAAATCCATTCTGGTGTCATCACCAATTCCCAGGTATAGCAAACAAGACTGAATTGTTAAAGGATTTATCACATATGAAAATGTTGTATACTTCCAAGTCATTATTTTAATATCAGAATAGAGATAAATATGGACCAATGTTGACCTTGTTTCTCCTTCCCTTTCACAGGGGTCAAGCAGTTGTTGGTCTATAGTTCAACACGTGAACACTATTTCCATTTACTTGTAATTAAAAGATGGCAAGAATCTTACACGGTCTCATTTGTATTATACATGAATCTGCTTCTTTAAAGTGGACCCATGTTGCATTTGTTTATTCTAGTGGCTCCTATCTGCTTTTCAAAGGAAGGGTTAGCTAATTAATTTACTCATGGCAATATTGTTTACTGAACTCCTAGGAGACACAGAAAGGAGGCTCCAATGCTTACTTTAGAGAGATCAATGCTTTGTGGGAATGGCAAAGAAACAGACAAATGTTTTTAAAGAGTATCATAGTTAGTACTGTTTATACAGGAGACTTTGGAAAGAGAAGAGGAAACTGGTAATTTGCATATGGGTTATTAGGGAAGGTTTCACAGAGGACAAAATGCCAAAAAATACTTCTGTAGACTTTTCTGCGAGGTAGAGAATAGAATTTTCAAGAGTATTGCAGTTGGAGTGCCCAAGAATTGGAGGGAGATGCTTTAGGGAACTATCCTGGTATATCTGAAAGACAGTGTATCAGAGAAGGAAGATCAGGAAGCAAACATAACAGGAAATCTAAGGCCAGATAATGCAGGGCTATACATGATGGAGAGCTACTCAAGACTTGTTATTGGAAGATCTAGTCAGTTTTGAAGGGAAGTTTTGAAGCTCCTTGATCGCTGACAAGAGAGGAGGCAAAATAGGACCTTAGGAGGTTCTGATAAAATTCAGGCAAGTATGGGGATGTCTTAAAAATAGGAATTTTGAAGAGATACTAAGAAGTTAAGATCTGCAGCTCTTAGTTACTCCTTGATTACAAGGTATGAGGACCCGGAAGGGTTCAGACTAGTTTCGTCTGGGTTGAGATAGTGGATGTATCCTGAAAGGAGTAGGATACAAATTCACTCAATCACCAGTGTAGGGAAATAACTTCAGTTTTGGATATGCTTAGTTTAAGGCCCTATGGGACACTTGGGTAGAAATATCCATATATGGCATTCAGAGGAGCCATGCGAACTAATGAAAATATGGAGCACTTTAGAGTGGTTATCATATAATTGTAGTTCGTTCCTGAATTATTCATATGGCTGGGTCTTTACCAAAATTTGAGTCAGAAAAAAAAATGTTCTTTCCTTTTTGAGCCTTGTTTTTGACATCCCAATCTGTTATCTTCTGTATTGTTCCTGAGTAAAATTTTATCCTTCTGTTTTATAACAATGATCGTAATTTATAGCTACATATTTATGTTATCATGTAAAAAGATTAAACTGCAATTTTCATATAAACAGGACCATTTCTGAGTACATCAGTCCTAATTATCAACAATTCAGCCTGACAAATGGGAGATAGTTAATGAATAGACACATAAAATGAATAGAAAAAAATCCCTTCAGATAAAGAGTGGGGTGAAAATTAGAAATTATAGGACAGAATCATAAAGGACTGAGAATACCCAAATACTGATATAAGAAAAAATAATGTGATACAAGATAAGATAAGCCAATAATATACCTCATATCCAAAAATACTTAATTACATCAGTTAAAATAACATGTATATGATTTTTTTACTTTTTAAAACCTATTTTGTGTTTTGAGATTATGATATAATTACATTAATCTCCTCTTCTCTTTCTACTTCCAAGCCCTCCCAAGTATGCTGCCTTGGTCTATTTCAATTTCAGGGCCTCTTTTTCTATATATATATATATATATATATATATATATATATATATATATAGTGTGTGTGTGTGTGTGTGTGTGTGTCTACCCCCCTCCCCACACACAACTGGACCTGCTTATTCCACATGTTTTCAGGGCTGACCATTTGGTATTGGATAGCAATTAAAGTGATATATCTGTATATTTTAAGAAAAATAACAGTTAATAGCAAAATTTTATTTATTTATCATACAATTTAAGGATTTTTAAAAAATTTTATGGGTATTAGTGTTTGATTACATGTATGTAATTTACCATTTGTAAGCCTGGTGCATATGGAGACTCGAGGAGGGAATTATGTCCCAGGAAACATGGAGTGGTTATGGGCTATTACTTCGGTAAAGCCCTTTCTTCTGAAGGCAAACCCATGCTCAGACTTATGCATCAAGACGAAAATAAAAGCACATCTAGCTGAGTCAGTAGTATTCTAGAAATAAAGCAACATAAAAGATACTTGAGCATAAGTATCTGGGTGTGGTTGCACACACTTGTAATCCCACCACTTTGGAAGGTCAAGCATGAGATATTGTTTTAGTAACTGTTCTATTACTGTGAAGAGACACCATAACCAAAGCAACTTATAAAAGAAAGCATTTAATTGGGGTGATAGATTATAGTTTCAGAGAGTTAGCTCATGACCATGATGACGGGGAATATGGCAGCAGTTAAGCAGGCAGGCATGGTGCTGGGTCAGTAGCTGGATGCTTATGTCTGATCTGCAAGCAGCAGACAGATAGCCAGCTAATTACATGGGCATGTGAAACCTCAAAGCACACCCCCATTGACACACCTTGTCTAAAAAAGCCATACCTTCCAACAGTTCCACCACCTGAGGACCCGGCATTCAAATATATAAGCCAATGGGGGCTATTCCCATTGAAACTACCACAGTTATGTAGAAGAAAAACTAGTTTAAAAAGTGTTCACTGGGATAAAAGAAGGCATAAAACCCTTTATAATATGAACAAGATATGCATAAGGTATTTCAGCATCAAAAAATAAAACGCATATTAGGAGAATTGTAAAATATAAACATATATAGCTTTAGGGCATATAAAATTCTGTAGTATAATGTACAACATATGACATGTATGTGTGTATTCCACTGAAATAAACAATAACTGATAGACTCAGTTTTCCTAAGGGAATCGGTAGTGCATCCAGTTCTTCAAAGAAAGGTGCAGAGATCTAATTAGGAAAGACAGCAGTAAGAATTCATGAAGGATAAAAGAAGCTTTATAAACAGAAAACAGAAGTTGGAAAAGTAAGAGGGTGAGGTTAAAAAGTCAACAGGAAAGCAGGAGTCCATGGGCAAGCCTACAATTGAATAACCTAAGACACATAAGAAATAATTAGATATATTGTCACTATGTTAAAATATCAGCAAAATCCTAGTTGTCTTTCTCTAGGGACTTTAAAAAATTTACATAAAGGAATTGTTCAAGACATGAAATAAAATTAAATAGAATGGTGAATACGAAGTAAGGGCATTGATCCTTAAGGGCGTCAAAGACAGTGAGCATCTGAACTAAGGTGTTGGAATGTGCTCGTGTGAAATACACACACACACACACACACACACACATACACACTGTAATGAGGAATTGTTATGTACCTTAAGATTTTATTTTAATTAAACGGTAACAGTATTCTGGCAATAAAAGTAGGAACTATATATTAGAAGCAAGAAGAACGCCATTAATATGGAGAGTTTAATGTTTTCGATATTTTTATTTTGAAAGTTTTATTTATTTTTATGTGTATGGGTGTTTGCACGTGTCTGTGTACCAAATGCATTCCTTGTTCTCAAGGAGGCCAGAAGATGGCCCTGTGTCTACTGGGACTACAGTGAGCTGCCATGTGGGTGTTGGAAATTGAACCCAAGTACTCTGGCATAACAGTCCACTTAACTGATGGATTATCACTCCAGGCCCACAGTACTTTTAAATTCCAATCAAATCTTAGTTGTTTTTCTTCAATAAGAATTTAAAATATACATAGAGACATCACCAGAATTAACTAGCTAGGACAGTTATTTTACAAGAATTTTAATTTAATTTTTATATTAAAAATTTAATGTTGCTATAATAAAATATTTAATGATGTTCATGTACAAATCTCTGGACTCCAAGTTCAACAGTCACCGTGGTATACATGGCAATGAAATTTTATTTATTTTTTATTTTATTTTTTTTTGATGCTTTACATTTCAAATGTTTCCCCCTTTCCAGATCTCCCCTTTGGAACCTCCCTATTCCCTCCCCCTCCCCCTGCCTCTATGAGGGTATTCCCCCACCTACCCACCCACTCCTGACTTCCCTCCTTGGCATTCTCCTCTACTGGGGGATGTAATACCCTCAGGCCCAAGGGCTTCTCCTCCCCCTGATGGATAACAAGACCCTCCTCTGACACATATGTGGCCAGCACCATGGGTCCCTCCATGTGTATTCTTTGGTTGGTGATCCAGTCTCTGGGAGCATCGAGGGGTCAGGCCAGTTGCTACTGTTGCTCCCTCCATGGGCTGCAAACTCCCTTAGCTCCTTCAGTCCCTTCTCCAACTCCTCCATCTGGGACCTCACACTCAGCCCAATGGTTGCTGTGAAGTGACTCTTGGGTATTCTGAACTTTTGGGCTACTAACCACTTATCAGTGGAAATTTTATTTTTGATTGGTATCTTTCTGAAGGGATTACTGCTACTAAAGCCTGTGTTGATGACAGTCAAAAATGGATAACAAGCATCTACTTGAATATCAATATTAACAATATGAGCTGAACTGAGATCTGTGGGAAACACAAGACCTTCCAAGCAGGAAAAAAAGAAACCTCACAAATGTATAAGAGAATGGCCATACAGTTTCTCACAGTCCTTAGGAGGCTTCCTGACCATAATCATCATCAACATTTCAGAGAAGGCCACTACAATACAAACTCAGCTTTCTGCAAGATGCTTCATGTATGAGAACATAAAACCCCAAAGTTTCCTATGGTCTCTCAGCTGAGAGGAAGTCATATGACCTGGAAAACAGAACCTGGTCAGTTTGGATTCAGAAGTAAAATTACCTAGCTTCTTAGCTTTCTCATTCTCTAAACATCATCTGTCATGATCTGTGTCTTCTGAAGTTAAACACATTTCCTTCTCTTTCAGTCAGTGTTCAATCTGCATTTTGGGAGGCAGGGTTTCTTCCCCCAACCCACTGGACATTGAGGACTGTTGCTGTAATGTTTGTGCTTCTTACGATCACATTTTTATAACTTCTGAACTTCAACTTGACCTTCACTTGATGCCAGGAACAGTCATGGCAGAGGCAGTGAAGAGCATAAGGGATCTGAAGTCAGAGTACATGAATTCAAATCCTGGCTTTATCACTTTCAAACTGACCACGCTAGTTATCCTCTCTTTGCTTTAATTACTTCGTCCAAAATATGGGGTAAACTGATAAGGTAGTTATATAAATTATATATGCAAATAAAGTAATTATACTAGTAACTGGAGTAAAGTTAATACTCATAGGTTATAGATATTAGTATCTTTGCATCCCTCAGGTACTCAGCGATGTAAATCCTGAATGAATAAGTCAATGAAAGAGTAAACACGCGATTCAGGTCAAAACTTTGAACCTTTCATGTCTCTACTCGCTTCTCTAAAATGAAATCCAAGGTGAGCATTCAAGCCTCTGTTTAAAACTGCTTGAAGTCTTCAGCAGTTCAAAGATAACTAACTAGATAAATTCAATCAGTTGACTGTACTTTTCACTGTTTGTCAGAAAGGGAAAGTGAGAGCAAATTAGTGAAAATGAATACTGGAGAAACCCTTAACTGCAAAAGGGTGGTGATGGGCTTCCTATCGTTGAAGTGCATCGTCTGTGTGTAATATTTTTCTCTCTTTTGGCTGAACTCGAGTTTCCTGTAGCTGAAAGCAGATGGCACACAAAAGCTTACACTGTGGAAAGCCAGTTTTCCCTGTATGAAAAGAACTGAGAGAGAATTGGGAGTACTTTAACTTCTTGTCTCTGTTAAGTGGTAATGGAGATAAAGGCTGGGAAATTTCCTTTGGGCCTCATAGAATTCAAAAGCCCTAGATTATCAGAGACAGACTCCACCCTAGTGTCAAACTATATCCTAGGCTTGGGATCCCTAGAATGACATTAAGCAGTGTTTATAATAACCATATTTCCATGGGAAAGTTAGTGATGTTTTATTTATATATCACTCTAAGTAGTATGCACTATGGTTATAGTCTGCCTGTCTTGTTTTCACTTTTATTTATTTTATAACTCACTTTTATCAAACAAAGGAAGAAACATGAGAATTGAGAACATGGTATATTCTATCTTTTCCACTTACCCAAGCCAAGATAGAGCCACATTCAGTCACTACTTCAGCAACCCGAATTTCAGACCCAGTGCCAAGGAGGAAAGCCTTGTACACATATATCTTATTGGCTGAGAATTCCCAGTTTAAATACTGGCACTGCCATTTGGGTACTTGCCAGGGAACCATTGATACAACACTTAGTCTCACTAGACTTCACTTTCTTCACTAGTAAAATTGAAATCATGATAATATCGACTCTATAGACTGTTCTCTTCAAAGAACCCTGCTAGTCTATTTATATCCAGGATATCTACTAGATTCTAGCATATTTAAGGCTCTAGGTAAAAAGTTTCTGAAGCAGAGTGGAGCGTGTAATATCCACGTAGGGCATCTAAACTGTTCTCATTGGCCCATGGTTTCTTTCACCATTTTCCTACAGCTTTTCATTTGTATAAATGATATTCTGGCATATTGGGCCAGAAACGAATCCAGTGGTGTGAATATTTTACCATGTATTATAAATTTCTAATTTCACAAAACATCAAAGTTTCAATGGGGGGAAAACTCTTCTTTATGTTTATTAGTGACCTTTCAGTTCAGGCAGAAGCAACTGTTTCTTTAAGATCTTCCAATATTGTTGAATGGAATCCTGAAGCAAACTCACTTTAGAGAATCTGATGGCTGTTGTTGACTTTGGGTATTCTGACACTGCTGAAGCAACCTTGGGTTCTGAACACATTCTACCTACATAGCAATTTCCACAGGTTGGAAAAGACCAAGACCAAATTTAAAAGGGAAAATAAAAAAGAGTGCGACTGCATTCACTCATACGCTTCAAGTTCATCCAATAGGATCTCTTAAGGGCAAAGGTGCTCACTACTCCAAGCCTTATAAAGCTATCTCAGTAACAGCATTGCTAGTCTGTTCCCCTTCTCAGACCACTTAATTCTTAGCTGCAGGCCAAAGGTATCCGAATAGTGTGTTGACTAGCATCTTGAGGGAAAGCAACACACACACCTGCCTCAATGGAAAAAAGATCTATATCATAGAAGCTTCCATAGATGGAAAAGCAGTCACTACACTATTACACTGTTTGACAATCCTTGCTAAAAACAGTGCTGACATCCTACAAAATGTAAATCTCTACATACTGACACTTAAGCTCATTCCCTGATGGTCTCTTTTGATGATCAAGAAGGAAACTCCACCCAAGCAATCTTCCATTTCCATTCAAATTCTCTTGATTAAATGGCAGAGTAGGTAACTAGAGGCCTTGAACTCAACTTTGCAGCTGCCATGGCTAATTAAATGGTAAAGTGCTGGATTCATAGCTATGATTAATACCATCAGGGTTTTTATGATCTTAATGTTCATAAATTATGACTGAACAATGAAAGTTTTATGTGGGTTATAGGATTTTTCCTCTTAAAGGATCAGAATTAATCAGTGTTTTCTCAATTGATTTTAAATATAAATCAGAGGTGGCTTGAGTAAATTATATGGCTTAAGTATTAAGAGAATGATCTCAGAGAAAGGACATAATGAAACCAAGCCACCTTCTTAGTGTGGTTCTGAGGGTCCCATGGCTTTTCATACTGAATGCAAATCAAGACAGCCAATCGATTTCTGTAAAAATTAGTTCTGGAGCCTTTTGTTCCTGAAGCAGAAGTCCTCTGAATGATCTGACTAGGAGAGACTCTTAGGTAGCTAATAAATGTGTCAGGTCATGTTATAGAATACAATTGCCACTCTTTTTGTCCCTGGATTTTCAGTAGGACATTGACAAAATCTCCTTAAATTGCATTTTTCTTCTTGCTTGAAGTTAAGTGGTAAGAACCTATTATAATGGCTTTTCTCTAAGCCCCTCATTTGTATTTCTATCCAGTTGGTTTTGGGAGATGCTCTTGGACATAATTAGAGACACCATACAGTGTGCTACCTGCTGCTCTGTCCCATGTCTTATTCAGTGAGTGAGGAGACCCCAGTGTTGCTTGACCCTGATACACTTGAATCTGACCCCCATCCCTCTCCTAGAGCTCATTATCAGTTCTTGACTGTAACTGGCTATGGAGGGGTTTTGATGAACCCTTTGGAGAGAAATAGCAGCTGAGGAAGGGAGGGATAAGGGGAGAGAGGGGGAAAGAGAAGGAGAGAGAGGAGGAGAGAGGGAGACCATGAGAGGGAACTGGCAAGTACCTGTGATCATGTTTATCTTTATGAAGGAAGAGTGTTTAAAATCTTTCATTTTCAGAGTTGCAGAAAGACAGCCGATTGCTTCCTGCTCAAAAGGTTCTGAGACTGTTACTGACTAGGCTGTCTCAACTCTCTTGTTTCGGCTCATCACAGTCACATCTGTTTGGATTTCTGGATTTTTTTCCCCTGGGGAAGCCTCTGGAGAGCAGGTCCCCTCAGCTTCTCACAGCTCATCTGAGACCTGCCAAAAACACTGACAGAGAACAATCAGCATTCTATGCTCTGATAACTCCCGTAAATCTTGGGAAACCGTGCTACAAACCTGGCTCCAAAATGAACTCACAAAAAGGGGGGATTGAAGGACTTAGGCATTTCTCTTTGGGATTCCAGGGATACTTTATGGTTTGGTGAGGAGAAAGGGACAAGTGGCAGGTACTAGAAGATAAGGCAGCTGGAGGAGCAGGATGTTCACAAAATGAAGCCAAGACTCTCAGATCTAAAAGGCCTTCGAAGGAGCATCTCACTCAGGCATTTTCAAACATTCTGTTTTAGTAGTTGAATTTTTATGTTTATTTTTAAAAGAAATAACACAATGAGCTGCACTGCACAGAATAGATGGAAGTAGAAGTGCCATGTTTAAAACATTGTCAAGGGAACTTACTTTGTAGGCCGCCACTTTTAGAGAGCTAAGAGTCCAGCTTGGAAATGACTGACGTTGACCAAGAGACTCCTTACAACAGGAAGAATACCATAACCATAAAACTCACATGGCCAGTTAATATAGGGGATACAAAAAAACAAAACATGTCTCCTGACTAGCAGTGTGCCAGGATAGAGTTCTTTAGGAATGGAGATAGAGAAAAGTGCTATGAATGTATACTTTTTCAGAATATGGTCAAGACATGAGCTAGGTGGGAACAATGGAGAACAGGAGGTCTGTGGGAAACAAAGGAAAATAGACCCAAATAGCCCAGAAGAGTTCAAACTATGAATCTGGATGGTATCCAAAAATCCCATAGCAGAACTGCTACCGATAAAGCAAGCCAGGAGAAAGGGTGTTTTGGAAGCAGGTGTCAAAAAAGAGTTCTTATTCTTCCTCCCACTCAAATGCCATTCTACTGATCTGAGATGGCAGTGGAGAGGAAATAAAAGACAAATAGGCTTTTCTAGGGTGGGCTGCAATTCTGTCTTTCATTTTGTCCTCCTGAGATGCATAGGACTTTGAGGATTCGAAGGTGATAATCCATGCGCTTCGTTGAGTTACTAAGAACCTGGGTATAGAAACGAGTGGTAGAAAACCATAAAAAGCATGCTTTATTTATAGTTGTCGATTGGATAATGTGATTTAGAGGGACCTGTTTGTTCAATGTATATACACGTGCATGTTCTATGTGTGCATGTGTGGCTGCGTGTGTTTGAGTGTGTATTCGTGTGTATCTGTGTCTGTCATATGTTGAGGAGGGTGCCCACAGGGTCTAGAAGGCCATTTGGACCTCAATGAGCAGCCTGACATGAATGAGTACCTAGTACTAAACTTGAGTACGATGCAATAACAGCAAATGCTACTACCCACTGAGCCATTTCTCCATCCCCACAGATGTCTGTCTTTATGTTCTGGATTGAACTGACTGTGAGTCACAGACACCTTAGTGGAGGAGAGAGAAGAATATATGTGGCCTACAGGCAGACAGAATACAGAAAGTTAGAGACATCCTAGTCCAGTCTCTCAATCTCACATCAGAGATTTTCCCTTGGAAATGAAAGAACAAGGTGGAGAATATAAAGCAGTAGAAGTAACTTTTGGGTGCTGACAAGGAATACGTCTTATTTATTCTATTACCTCCCACCCACCCCAATTTGGGAATTAACAAGATTAATGGGGAAGGTTGATCAATGTGTAAGTAACAGTTAGGTGGGAGGAAGAAGTTCTGGTGTGCTATTACATAATAGAATGACTATGAACAATAATGTACTGTATATTTCAAAAAAGTTAGAAGAAACAAACTTGTAGGTTTTCATGATAAATAATATTTTAACCAGCTGCTTTTAATGTAAAACATTGCACTATATATATATATTTATATATATATGTGTGTGTGTGTGTGTGTGTGCGCGCGCGCGCGCCTGTGTTCTAAGAGACTGTGGTACTTCTATCATAAGTTTATTTTTATATTTTATGCAATAGTTAAAAATAAACTTTATAGTAATAACTGAGAAGAAATGAATTAGAGCAGGAAAGGTATTTGCAAATATCTGTGGACTCAACTTGTCAGCTTTAGGCTAGAGGAATCATGTACTCATGTCATAGAGTTCAATTTGCAGTCAAAAACCAAAAAAGTTGACCATAGCCAAGGACTAGAAGAGGAGCGGATGATGTTTGCATACTTGTACTTTGTAATGATAACTGTCGCTCTTGGCTATATATGCTGAAGTCTTCTTCCATGGGTCTGTTTACTGACAATATCTTACCCAGAGAAGCCAACAAGTCCACAGGCACTCTAAAAGTATTTCGTGGCTATTTAAGCAAATGATAAATAGTTCTCCTGGAGAAATGAATGAAAAAGAAGGTAGGAAAGCCCTTTTCATTTCCTTGTAATATTTCCTGATTCTTTGCCAAGTCTGTCCCTTTACTAAATAAAACCTTTGTCCTTGTTTAGCTTTTTCATACACTGGATCAGGAATTCCAAAAGAGATACGAGTTGAAGAACAGGGGCCCTCTAATAAGGTACCGGAGTGAACTCATTCCAAATCTCAAGTATCTGGCCCTGGTCAAGGTTTCTTCTGATCTAGCTTTAGATGAAATCGCTTCCCTTCCTAGTTTCTGCAATTTAACCGGTTGCGCTTTCTGAGTGGAGACATCTCTTCTTCCATTTGGAATCAATACCAGCCACTCATTCACCAATTATTTTCAATGGATTTTGACTGATGTAGTCTAGATGACAAGGAAATGGGATTACAGTGAACAAGAGGAGTTCCAACCTTGGAGGCATTTCAGACACAGTGGGAACAAGGCAGGGGTCTTCATTGCCATGACTTAAGCATGTGTTCTTTGCTTTCTTGGAGGCTTGGGGATAAGTTAAGCATTGTTTTTGCATTTTAGTTTATTCTGAAATGATCTGGAAAGGAGGAGGGAGTCCAGTACAAAAAGTGTAGAGCCCTATTAGAGTTTTCTATTTAGCCTCAGAGATTAAACAAAACAGCAAAATAATAGCACCTAAAGGTACAGAGATGGATGGACTATGATCTCTTTAATGCATTTACAAGAACAGAGGGAAAGAACCTGTCGGTACAAATAAGCCAGCAAAAGGCCAAGCTGATTCCAGAATTGGAGGGTGGGGGTATAGTTGAACCTTCTTGGTTTTGAGGAATAGGTAAAAGAAGGAAGCAGGAAATGGGCGATGGTACAGAGCTGAAGTGAAGATCTGGGCTATGCTCTTTTCCCCAATATTGCCTGTACTACATGTCCAGGCTCGCTGCGTGGCTCCCAAATGGCCAGATGAGGGGGCGACGAGGAAAAATAAAACGGGCCTTGGCCAGCACACTTTGGCGAGAAATGAAAAGTCAGCAGAAACCACTGGGTGGCAGCATGGTGTACTGAAGCAGCTCTGCAGTGCCTGCTGCTGCCGCTATAGTGGGGGCTGAGCCCGTCTGTGTGCCCTGGCCTCCTCTCCTGAAGGGCTACAAGTGTCGCCATGCAAAATATCTCGGCAGGTCTCTGGTGGGATATGGGCTATTACTGGGTCATGTGCAGGAGTCTGGGCAACTTCCTGGGTCTCTGGCTGGGGCTAACTCTGAGTCTTGTACTCTAAGGCACACCCTGGCCCCTCTCCTCCCAGCCCCAAAACCTCAGCTCCTGCAAGGCAACTATCTCAACCTAGTGCCTCCTCCATCACCGTTTCTCCCCAAGCCTCTTTTAAGGAAAAGGAAAGAGGTCTTGGGGCGACGGGGCAGTGTCTTGATCTCCTACAGGTGTTCGAGGGAGCGGGGGACTCTGCACCCGGGGGTGGGGCGGGCGGGGGTGGCGGGCGGGCGGGAGCCAGTAGCTGGGTTCCGGGAGGGAGGGAGGGGCCGCCGAGGCAGGGAGGGGGCCTCCGCCAGGCTGTCGCGCTCTTCTGGAGGGTGCCTGCAGCGACTGAATTCCTGTGCTGCGACGGTGCCGCGCCCAGAGCAGCAGCCACAGCGACGATGCCAGGCCATTACCTGTTTGATCCCTGCGGGAAAGCTGGCACCGGCCAACTTTTGCCGATCTTCAGGCCGCGAAGTTGCAAGGACTAGTGGAAGCGCCGGAGGGGCCAGGGCGAGGGCGCGCTCCCCCGTGCGCTGCCTCCTCCCTCCTCTTGCCCGCCGCCCGCGCCCGCGGCCTCTCTCCCGCCCGCGCGCTCTCCCTCCGCCCGCCTCCCTCCTCCGGCCCCCTCCACGCGACACAGGGCGGGGGTGCCGCGAAACTCCGACCCGAGCCGCTTGGACTTGCACCGTTGTCCTCGGGGCTCAGGGCCGAGCGCACGCAGTCACAAGCGCAGCTCTCTGCCTCCTGCCAGTCTCGCCTGCGATCCCGGCCCGGGGCTGTGGCGTCGGTTCGGACCAAGGCAGCCAGAACCCGCGCGGGAGCCTGAGCATCTTCGGAGGAGCTCGGAAGGCATGCTGAGCCCCCTCCTCGACTGAAGCCGGAGTGCCCAGAAGCCCCGGGCAAGCAAGCGCAGGCTAAGGAGACCCAGGCGGCGAAGGCGCGAGCGGGTGGCAGCGCAGCAGCGGAGGAGCAAGAGGAGGCGAAGGCAGAGAGGGGCCCCCCGAAGAAGTGGTGGTGGTGGGCGTCGTGGCCATGGCGGCGGCTATCGCCAGCTCGCTCATCCGGCAAAAGAGACAAGCCCGCGAGCGCGAGAAATCCAATGCCTGCAAGTGTGTCAGCAGCCCCAGCAAAGGCAAGACCAGCTGCGACAAAAACAAGTTAAACGTCTTTTCCCGGGTCAAACTCTTTGGCTCCAAGAAGAGGCGCAGAAGGAGACCAGGTCGGAAAGGGGCTTTCGCCTTTATCTTTGCGGTCTCTTACTTTGCGACTGTGAAGGGGGTTGGGGGCGGCATGGAAGCGTAGGTGAGTTTGGAGCCTAGCTTGTGCAGATGAGGCCCCCTAGTCGGTGTGCGTGCGTGGGAAGGCGATTGCTTTTTTGCCTCCGTAACAGTTAAACAGGCTTGCTGCATTGCAACTGCCCTGGGACAGGCACAGAGCCCAGGAGCATAGCTTTGCCCTGGAGGTGCGCCCTCAGCTTCAAACATGTCACATGCATGTATGGGTGTGCATGCCCCTAGACTAAGGGAAGGAGTAACCCAGACAGGCTGTCCTGTGGTTTGGAGATCGCAAGAGAGGTGCAGGGCTGACTTCACTGCCCACCCCTCCTGGAAAACCCGGGGAACCCCTATCTTGCTTTCATCACTGCCAACCAGACCCTTCCCCTCCAGGTTCCACTCCCAAGGGATCTGGGCTTTACACTGTTTAGGCATTCCATTTCGTTTCGGGACAGACGTGACTTGTGGGGAAGCTTGGAAGCGTTTGCTGGGGGGGGGGGGTAATAATAATAGAACCTTGCGTCAAAGATCTTAGTGATCTGGTCAGACTAGTAAAACTGATAACTTGACATTAAATACAATACAAAAGACGGGACTTAAATCATCTTCAGGTTGTAGGTCCTTTTGGACCATTTCAGTGCTAAGAATGGCAAGATGTTCCCGCGACAGAAGAAATTCCAAGAACCTTAGGTGTCAGGTTGCGTCAAGGTAGACTTTGGGGGTGTGTGGGGGGAGCATGCAGTTTATTTATTGTTCTTAACCATATAAACCGTTCACACCATTTTCTTGCTTTTTATTTGACAAGTATTACAACAAACCAGACTTACTCATCCATCAGTTATTTCTCTGTGTGTTCTACATACCCTGTAATTTCCAAAAGCAGGCATACGTCTTCAGTTTGCACAAAGTTTGTAATGCATAAGCTGTGAATTAAGTTTGTTTTAAAAACCTGTTACAACGTGTGATTATGTGACACCAATAAATATTATTTTAATGCAGGTGTCTGTATTCAATAAAAGCAAATAAATTAAATGCTTGATTAATCTATGGTAATTCATAATTGAAGATCATTTTAATCAAGAACCTATGTTTTGAGTAATCATGTTTTTGATATTAAATTTGAAAATAAGTATGATTTTATTTTCCTTCCTCATTAACAGAAACTGTTCTTTTCACATCCATTTTCTATTAAAAAAATTCTGACAGCGATGGAGATGGCTATTTTTTCTACCCACTTTTCATTGTCTTGTATGGAAGCCTCAGTTGTGTGGGTAGAGTTCCTTTGATGGGATTCCAGGTTAGATACATAACCTTCTACAAATTGTGCTAATTCTTAAGGAAATTGTTGCTGGTGGGTTTGGCACCTGGCTGGCAAGCTACTCTACATTATTTTTATATTTATTTTCCTTCCACATGAAAAATAACACATTATTAAGAAGGCAGACTATACCATTTGCCAACTCATTCAGAATGTTTAATGAGATGGAATGCCACTAGGTACCAAAGGGCCAGCTATCGGAAATAGTAGACTTTGTCAAAAGCTTTAGTGTGTTACCAGTGGTTTGAACTAGAAATCAAATGTTTTTTCAGATATTCTAAAGTTTCTTCCCCTGAAACTTCTCATTTGTTTGCTTGTTTTCTTTCTTTCAGAGGACTCTTTCGAAATATAGTTTGATTCCCCCCCCCCCCAGTAAAACTTGTATGTTAAAGTAGAATTTTGAATCCTGAGTCTCTTATACTTATCAATTGACCCAAACCACTGTTCTCTTTGCAGAGCCTCAGCTTAAGGGTATAGTTACCAAACTATACAGCCGACAAGGCTACCACTTGCAACTGCAGGCAGATGGAACCATTGATGGCACCAAAGACGAGGACAGCACTTACAGTAAGTGACTGCTAAATAAATAGTATGTACCAGCATATTGTTGACATTGGGTTCTTTTTACTTATCTTTAATTCAAACAAGCTTTGCCAAATCCTTATGTCAATGCAAAATATGATCATGTGACATAACCCTGTTTGCATAGGCTCACTTACAGGAAGTTGAACATGGAAACATCTGAAGTACAAAGTAGAGCAGATAATGTCGACACTATCTGAAGGATGATCCAAATGTCATCTCCATGGTAATCTAGATAGATTTATGGCTGTCCTTTGGATTTTATTACTTTTTCCCCCAGAAAAATTTCTCACCCACACAGCGATCCTGAAATAGCATGCTATCTCCACTCTTAAAAATGAGCCTCATCCCAAGAGGCAGGAGTGGTTTCATACCATGGTAATTCATTGTTACAAGCATTTGCCCCTGCCACATTATACTAATAACTCTGAGACTAATTGATATTTTAACACTGAGTTACTTACAAGGCTCTACAAAGGGATTTCTTTAAACTATACTAGAGACCATAATGATGAATTAAGAAGGAAATGCATCAAATTGGAGTTTAATTTGTAATTACTGAAGTCCAGTAATCTGAAGGTTTTTTTTATATAACCTTTATCTACAAATATTTATTCAGAATAATTAAAACAAAAATACAAATAGTGTCCTCTTTCCTTCAATATTAATAATTGTTGTTTCTTTCAATTTACAGATATCTGCAGACTTACTCATTTGTTTCTGAGGACTAAAATTCTTGGTTCTCATAATTCATTCTCTGTTTTCAAAATTTGGATTCATTTCTCTCAGATTTGTTAGTTCCTAGAAATATTCCCATTGTTGGCTGAGAAAACAGCCACAGAAAGTAGGTCTGGCTGCTAAAGAATTCTCTGTCGTTGATTCTTTTGGAACTGCATAACTGTAGGCAGTAAAGCCATAGATAAGCATTCCAGTATTAAGGATTAAAGAATTTTACACCTTTTAAGAATGTTTCCTGGGCTGAGGTTTGAAATAGTACCTTAAGAGAAAGTTACCTTCAATTACCCTTGAGGAAACGTCTCTTGGTTCCTAAGATGAAGGCCCAGTATTTTAAATGGCTCTTCAGTGTTTTGCCAAATGCTGTGTTAGCATGATGATATTAAAGTTTTATAATGAATCCTAGTTACTCTTTCATGCATACTCTATTTGAAACAACTACCCAGTAGCTGAGTACTTTACTGGAATCAAGTAACACACGTCACTACATAGTGGTCCATAATAAAACGTTTCACCAAGTTATGGATACAAATTGATGCTTGGGGCAGGAATTAAGTGATGTATACTACTCTCTATTTTATAGTGTCTCAAGAAAATGAGTATTGTAAAGGGACATTTGTGATTAGCTATCAAGCTGGATGCTTCCATATACTTTAAATGTCCACGTTCAAATAGAGGAGAAACATTTTGTTTTAGTATTTCCTCAAAATGAACAGTTTTGTTTTGTTTTAAATAGATGATTCAGTGTGTTGTCTCCTAATAAGAATAATGTCACAAACTCATAAAGATCATACCATACATATTCATTTTAGGAGATAAACATATAACACACACACAGAAGTGGATAAACACACAGCTCCATTTCTTGCTATGGATTTTTATACTGTTTACAAGGTTATGCTTCTTCATTACTACATATCCATAACTTCTTCTCGTGTTGTCTTATAATTCTGTCTGACATGTTATTTCTGAATGCGGATGACATACAGAGACCATTAAAAAACATTGACAGATAACAGGAATCCATGTCTAGTCTGATTAAAACATATAGCGGTAAGTCAATTAAAGGTAAATATTACCATAACGTGCAGCATACAAATGAAAAGTATCACAAAAAACAGCAGGTCAGTAGAGAGTGATTTTATTGGGTTGAAGAGGAACCAGAGCCTAGGGAGATAACTTCACTCGCCCATTGCTACTATGCCACATAAAACATAGATGCTTAATGATTAAACTGTTCTATCATCTTTCAAGTTAACCATTCAAATCTATTCCCCCCACCAAGCCACGCATTTTAATATTAGTTTTATGTGATTATTTAAATGAATGAAACAACGCAAGTTTTATTTTTTCAACTATGACTCATTTTAATAGTATTTCCTCAACATGCATTCCCAGTATTATGTTTATCTTTTTCTTTGTACCATAATTTTCTCATTTAGTTCAGTTCAATTGATTTTACTTCATTTTGACTTTGATATGGTAAACAAGATCATATGACAAAGCAAATAATTGCATGCTTTTTATACATCTAATTGTAAATCCATGTTTGATACTATGCATTTAAGGTTACCTTATGTAGATTTATTATAATGGTAAATGCCAGTCCAATGACATTTCATCATGGATAAATAAGACATTATACATTATGCATTTTTCCCTAAAAATGCAAAGATGATAGATATTTCACTGAAGCTGTTTTATTATTGGGTACAATGAAATGATTTTAAAAAGGTAGATTTCCCATGTTTTCAAACTTACAATAATTTTGCCAGTTTAGTGGGCCATGATTCTCCAATACACATTAAAATAATAGCTTTTGTAATTATTATCTCTTGGAGAAATTAGCCCTAGCATGGCTTTAGCTTCAGTGTACTATTCAGCAACAGGAGAGCATGGCTCAGAGGAAGTAATCCCCTTAAGTTAGAAATGTTTGTTTTTATAAAGTCACAGTCAAGACCAATTAAAAAGCAACATGGAGGTTATTTATGAAAATTCTCTTAAATTCACAAAATGAATGAATGAGTGTTCAGGCATGGTGGTGCACACCTTTAATTATAGCACTTGAGAGACAAAAACAGGCAGATTTCTGAGTTCGAGACCAGCCTGGTCTACAGAGTGAATTCCAGGACAGCCAAGGTTACACAGAGAAACCTTGTCTTAAACAAAACAAAGTAAGAACAGACAAACCAAACAAATCTCTAAAAATTTGGCTGAAAGAGTTGAAAAGATTTTAGCTACTTAATGAATGTCATTTAGAAACACAAATGAAATCAATTCTTCATGTTAAGAAATTTTTCATCCTGATCAAAATAGTATCTTACTATTGTCTAGCTCTATTAACTGTTTTCTGGCAAATGTAGCAAGCCTGAACAGAATCAATGCACATGAGCCAATCGTATACTCTAGATGAAGTTGTTGATTACTATTGAGATTATTGATAATAAAACTCTAGTATGCTTCTGGACTTTAAAATAATATATCTGTTCTGAAATTAGCATTACTTTAGGTTATATTACATGTATCACTGTTTATATTCTGAGGAAATTGAGGCTGTTTAGCCTCGACTAAACTCATCCTGAAATTAAATTATTTATGCTACATCTTAAGTCCATAGAAAAGTATTACAAATTTAGAGAAGGCAAAGCAAAACTCTGAGTGTCAGTGCAGCCTGTAATCCTAATAGTATGGAAGCTGAGACAGGAGAATTGCCTACAAGTTCTGGTCAGCCTGAGCTGCATAGCAAGACTCAAATCTGCTAGAGAAAGCAAGATTCTGTCTCAAAGACAGGAAAGAGAGCATGAAGAGCACAGTGCATAGGAAGTGATTCTGACCATGCTTACTTCTGCTGGGAAGATTGCCCTTTCATAAACCTTTAAAGCCAACTCAGTTTATAATTTATCTTGACTATCTAAAAGGAAATATTGGACTTTTGTGTATGACTGACTACATCACATTTTTCTACTCTCTTTAGTTTTGCCACACACAGGTTTGTGTGTGTGCATGTGTGTCTGTGTCTATGTCTGTGTCTTTGTGTCCAGCTTTATAAATATTTAGGATACATAGTGAAAAGTAAATGGCCTCCTACGGACTTAATATCACTGTTCAAGAATAGGTACTACGGGTTGATGTTGAGGGCTTCTCTTCTTCCTTTAACTGTCTATTTTTTTGAAATTTAGGCATTTCATTTCTCATTAAGCCACAGTCTGAGAGCAGTGAAAATCAACCCAAAAATCCAATCCTTACCAATCTCTTCTCTCCCTTCCTCCATGCTCACCTCTGATGTTAAAAGCTATGTTCCTACAATTAAGATGGTTCAGAATATTGTCTTATAAGATTCTAGAAATAAGTTTGAGTTTCATTTATTACCAATTTCTATTATTTATTACTATAACCTTATATGGTTTTAGGCAATATTGGCTAATATATAGTGATATTAAGTATCAATCAATCCACATGGAATGTTTTGTTTAGTTTATGGTAGGTCTCAGAGTTTTGATCTGTGATTGCCATCTATTGTACTCCCCCAGAAGATGATCATGGTTCTTTCTACCATCTAGTTTGGTATCAGTCTACAAATGTGTTTTGTGTACCTGTGGTGAGGAGGGTATCATCAACAGAACAAAATGTGACTTATACATGATGTGCTCAAAGATATTAGGTTTATTTCTTGTACATTACATTGTCAAATATAGCACATGATCCTGGCTAGCAACCTTTGCAATTGATCTCCTTTCTTTAACTGAAGGTTACAGCATTTTATATGGTGAGTATCAAATGAAGTGCCTTCAGTGGCATGTGGTAGGAACACTTGTATTTTAAACTGTAAATATGTCCTACCTTCTCTTTGATAGTATTCATATTTTTGTGCATACTACCACAGCTACTGTAACAGAATCTATATGCTCAGACGTAAGTGATTCTAGAAAAAAACTTATACATGGGAGTTATTCCTTTAAATTCTTGTTGATGAAAGTAACAGATAAGTTTATCATCCCTAAGGAACATACAAAACAGAGCAAAATCATCAACATTCATCTATGACTCCTGAGAGAAAGGTGCACGGGCTATTTCCAAAAGATGTGTGTGGCAAACACTACGTTTTAAAAATGTACTGTTTTATTTTTGTTCATGCTGTGGGAGGGCAGAGACAGCTGGTAGTGGGAGGACACCCACTGGTTGTCTCCAGTGAGTGGGATGTGGTGGTGAGGAGTGCTTGGGTACAAGTTTCATGCTTTAAGACCTTCAGACGAAGCAATGAAGACCATATTAGCCTGCTTGCAATGATCTTGCAGGACACATTAAAATAACAAATAACACTTTTCTTCCATAGCTTATTTTTATTCCTATACCTATTATCTTTGAGACTAAATGCCAGGAGCTTGCTCAACTCTCTCATCCTGAAAAATGCCAATTCTTTATGAAATACTACTCTGGGAATATAGGAATACAAAATAACTTTTTCGGCCAGGCCCAGATTAATTTACAGGTTTTTACATTGTAAATAATACAGATAATTTAAAAGAAAACGTTGAAGCTGTGAGTCTCATAAGAGTGTAGGAATTTCTCAGCTGGTAGTTCCATCTAAGAATGCCCATGAACATTTCAGCAACTGTCTAGAGTGAGAAGGACAATGCTATTTTAGTATGCATAGTAGTTCCTGATACTCTACCCCACTCCCAAAATGTCAATATTCCTCACCTCCAGGGCTCTAAACTTCAGGATGTTTCTACCAAAGTCTTCCATTCTCCCTGGAATGTTTGAGAGTATGTTGTTATCGACCCACTTAAGTGAATATAATCAGTAGTCAAATACACTAGAAAGTAGAACATAGCTATATTTGTATGTGTCTAGATACATATGTCTAGAGTCATTTATTCTACACTGCTTTTAGGAAGCCAGACACTACTATGGAATACATTGTAAAGCCATGAAATTTGGAATTGTTACATCTTCCTATTCTTTGACATTTCAGCTCTGTTTAACCTCATCCCTGTGGGTCTTCGAGTGGTTGCTATTCAAGGGGTTCAAACCAAGCTGTATTTGGCAATGAACAGCGAGGGATACTTGTATACCTCGGTGAGTCTTTGTGTGCATCTTTTTACAATTCGTGTTTTCATCTGATATGAAAGAAAATGTATGTTCTTTTGATGTAGATTCTGGTTTCGATGGAAATATATCATTTGGCCAGGCAAATTATTTTCTGGTGACAATTATAGTTCTTCCTAATTAATCGTGTAAACCTAGCATGGTCAATATAAAATCAATAATATACCTAAAAGTTTGAGGGACAGAGCGATTGGAATAGTAGGTACCATTAAATTGAGTCAGTGTTTGCAGCTATGACAAACAAATCTGCTCCTTAACGACATATCCGTAGCTATCCCCATTTATTCCTGAAGAAATTAATGAGATCCCTCTTTAGACCAATTTGAGGACACAAAAATTGGTTTGAGAAGTGCTTCTCAGTATTCATTACTAATCTGTTCAGTTAGTAAAATGCCATCTGTTTCAATTTTAATTTTTCAATTATTTGAATTGTCAAAAATTATAGGTAGAGTGTGATAATTCAATATTTGCATGTAATGTATAATGTTCAAATCAGGAAAATAAACATTTCCATCCTTTTAAGCACATTTAAATGTTTCGATCAACAGTCTTATTTCTGGTATAAAGTGTGCTGTTTTAGTACATTTGTAAAATATTGCTCAATCAGAATAATTATGTTTCTTTATCATAATTTTGTGTGTAGAGATACGGAGGCCCTCTATATGCTATTCATTCATATTAGAGATATACTACCAATGCCAATTTTTTTGCTTTTTGTCAAGCACAACTTCTTGCTGCACACAGGTTTTCACTGGGGTTTATTCTAACAACAATCAGGAGAGTGAACTCTGTAACAGTTTTCAGATATATTGATAAACAATATAATACAGTTTAATGACTACCATGGGGCCAAATGTATGTTTTTAAGCAAATGTTTTACATTTAAATATAATTTTAAATGACATAGGGCTAGAGTTAGGATTTTTTTTTTTTTTTTTTTTTGAGGCAGGCTTTTTCCTTGTAGCCCTAGTCGTCTCGGAATTCACTCTCTAGAGTAGGCTGCCTCACTGCCACTCTAGTGCTCGGATCAAAGGTGTATACCAGCTAGAGTTAGGATTTTATTCCTATCAATAAATCCGTTTCAGGTTTTAAAAGATTAAAATATTACTATTACCTAGTTTGAATCCCTGCATTTTAAGAGAAGGACAGGATGTAATGATCTTAGTTTAGTTCTCCAAGCCCCTACATAATTAATCAATCAATCAATGTAGAAAACCTTTGGGTTTTCAGCAATGGGAAAAAAAAACTGTATATTGAACTTCCTACTAGCTTTAAGAGATGACTATCAAAATCTATGCAAACTGCAAGTAAAACAATCTGTATTCACTCTTGCTCTGACTTGTTATCTGGATTTTATTTGAAGTAATATATGTAAAAAAACTTGATAGACATGGTAAAAATCTCGGTTTTAAAGGACCAAGATGAAAACGAGAAGTAGGAGACAAACAAGCCCACAAAGGCTCATTCTTCAGCAGGCATAGCGAAATCCGGGCACTTGTCAGCATTTCATCATGTTGCTTAAGATATCCAGGAGTTTTACTCTATTCAGTAAACTAAAACTTTGAATTCATTGCAAGCTTTCTGAAGTCCCCTACTCTATCAATATAATGCTAGTACTATAGGAAAAAGGATGTATTTTTTCAGCTTTGTGTGCTAACATAGCATAATTTCATTTTAAGTGATATCTATTAGATCAACATGGTCAACTGCAACAAGGTTAAATGGTCTTAATATGACAAATAATTTCTGGAACTAATATGCAGATATGGAAAGGAAATAGAATAATGACCATATTTAAGAAAACAAAATGTGGAGCATTCTAGATTGTTTTAGTTACGGTATCATTGCTGTGAACAGACTACTCTGATCAAGGCAACTTATAAAAGGAAGAGTTTAATTGGGCTTGCAGTTCCAGAGGGTTAGAGACTATGATGGTGGAGTGACGGCGTGGTGGCCTGAGTAGCAGCTGAGAGTTCACATCTCACTCCACAAGCAGGAAGCTGAGACACATTGGGAATGGCATGAGTCTTTTGAAACATCCAAGCTCACCACTAGTGACACACCTCCTCCTTATCCTTCCCAAAAAGTTCCACCACTGGGAGACCAAGTATTCAAACATATGAGCCTACAAAGGCCATTTGCATTTAAACTACCACATTCCACCCCCTAGCCCACATAGGCACATGGGCACATCATAATGTGAAATGTATTTAGTCCAGTATCTAAAGTCCCCATAGTTTTTCAGTCTCAACCCTGTTTAAAAGTCCAGGTTGTTTTTTTGAGACTCAAGGTAATGTCTTAATGGTAAGCCTTTGTAAAATAAAAAAGTAATCATGTATTTCTAATATATAATGCCATAAAAGGTTTATTCCAAAAGGGAGGAATCAGGCATAGTGTGGAAATGCTGAGCCAAAACCAGACCAAAGCACATCAGGGAAAACTCCAAATCCTATAGCTCCACAGCTATTGTTATATGGCTCTGACCTGCCTCCTACTTCACTGCCTGTAAGCTATGTCTTCACACTCAGGCTGATTCCATTACCTTCGTACAGATATGCCTGGCAGATACCCCATATCTCTATCATGTCTAGAATCTTGGGGTCTCCAATACAATCCAGGTTTCACTTCAAACAAATGCTTCTCAGGGCCTTCTTGCAGGAACTGCCATGCCATGTATCGTCTGGCCTCAACAACTCTCTCTAACCATGGAGGAATATTTCACAACCCTTTTACTTGTGTATACTCTATGACTCTAGAGCCAGAATAACATGGACAATGCTGCTAACTTTGGCTGCCTGCTAGTGATGCAACCTGGCCCCATTGAATCACATTTGCTTCAGCTTTCCTTTGTTGCTGTGTTTGAGGAAGCCTAGCCGGGGTTTTGCCCTGAGTGACAAGGAGGGCAACCCTCCTTTATTATTTTGTGGATCAGGTCTCTCCTTAATCTCCTTATCTCTTTTAGCACAAGCCTTGGATCCAACAGTAAAATTTCCAGTACTGCTTTTCTCTTCAAACTGTGAATTTTGTCTTTCTTTATCCCTCTACTTGTTTTTTATTACAAACTGCACAACCCTTAATAATAATAATAATAATAATAATAATAATAATAATAAATGACCATGTGACAGACTCAATATTTGGCTATCTTGAAATCTCTTCTACCAAAGAAATTATTTTAGAATAATTTGAGAAGTCTATTTTAGATTTAGCCTCAAAATATTCTTAGGACAAGGGATGGAAACAACTACAGCCTTTGCCACAATGTCCCAACCTAGATATAAATACTGTTCCCTTTTGAAACCTCTTGAGCCAGGTGTCCATTGTTTATATGATTCTAAGCATCCTGTTAGGATGGCCCATTAATCTCTACTTAAAGTATTCAATTACTTTTGTAGTTCACAGTCCAAACTCTACTACATTCCTTTAAGAATTAGTAAGGTCAGTTCTATCACAACAGTCCCACTCCCAGTACTATCTACTGTCTCAGTTAGTTTTGTATTTCTGTGAAAAAACAACTTCTGAAAGAAAGCATTTAGTTGGGCTTAAGGTAGCAAATCGGTAGTGGGCAGGCATTGCAGCTGGAATAGCAGCTGAGAGCTCCCCCCCCCCTCAAGTGATACACCTTCTCCCACAAGGCCAAGTCTCTTAATCCTTCTCAAAGAGTTCCACCACCTAGGAACCAGTATTCAAATACATTAGTCTATGACAGCTATTTGTATTCAAACCATATCATATATGCATATCCTATTAAGGGAAAGTAACCTTAAATAAGCCAGTACAAATCAGGGAAAGCAATTACATTCTCATTAAGGTGGAGGTATTACTGATTTATCATTGAGTTAAATGCACAGGTGAAATACCCAAACTATTCCATTCTAGGGAAGACAACTGATTCCTCTACAGGATACATGTACCAATTTTCCTATTACTCTGTATCAATTATGACATCAGATCCCTTCAACAAATTGATGACCATCCTGTTTGGAACTCTATTTTATTTTCATCTAGTTTAACATCTAGTTTAGCTGTTCTTTATGTATATTGTGGATTTTCACAGATGACCTTTTATTGTATTTTAATGGGAAAATAGAGGTCATCTGGAAGAAAATCCAATGTACACATGCAAACATGATACATGAACATCTGTCTCTGTTATCCTGTTATCAACCCTTGCCTATCTGAAGAGTGACCCTTCTTCTCTAGTTCAATCTCCCCTTTATCTTACACTTTAATCATCTTCTCTTCTACCTTGGGGCTTACTGCATATATCTGTAATTACTCCCTATCTACTACCTCTAGTAGTTTAGTTGACATTCACCAAAAACCAACAAACAAATGAAAATAAATCTTCCTAAAGCCTTCTTCAACCTCTAGACCTCCAGTAGTCTCCAGATCAGTCAGATATTTGGACCTTTTACTGCTTCTATTCTTGCTTATCATTCTATTCACGGAAGTGTAGTTTCAACTCAATTAAAAACATTTTTAGCAAAATCACCAAAGATTATAACACAGTAAGCTGACAATTCTTGTTTTGCTCTGTTTTTTTTTCAAGCTGTTGACATTACTGACCCTGCTTAAAATTCTCTCCTTCTTTAATTTTGACAATATCTTTATATATGCTGAAATTACTTATTTTTTTCTTTGCCGGCCACTTCCAAATAATAACAATTGGAAACCTCTCTTCTCCTTGCATTCTGCATATCTTCTCTACTTTTCCCCATATTGCTGAGTACAATTTACATTCATGCATAGATAGAAATGATATGTCTCATATACTAACTTTATAACAAATTTGTATAGTGAGACTCAGAGGCTGGGCTATTAGAGGTTATGAATGAAAGGGAAAATTTGACCTTTGGCATTTCAGTTCATGAAAAACTACTATCCAAATGGAAATAAAAGAAAATGGCAGATTTGCTAGTTGATATACCAGAATGCAGATTTTCTGTTCCTTGTACAGATTGCCTTTACAATTCTAAAAAACTATTCCTGAGATTTTGAAAACTTGTGATTCTTGGAAGACCTTTTAAATATTATCCCAGTTTTCTTCTTTTGCATTTCTGGTTTTGTGTCCCATAATTCTATCTTCATTCAATGTTTTTAATCCATTAAATAAAAAACACCTCCATGAGGGACCCATGGTGCTGACCACATATGAGGCAGAGGAGGGTCTTGTTAGTCTCAGGGGGAGGAGAGGCCCTTGGGCCTGAGGGTGTTAGATGCCCCAGTATAGGAGAATGCCAAGGAGGGAAGATGAGAGTGGGTGAGTGGGAGGGTGGGTGGGGGGATACCCCCATAAAGGCAGGGGGAGGGGGGAGGGAATGGGGAGGTTCCAAAGGGGAGATCTGGAAAGGGGAAACATTTGACATGTAAATAAAGTAGGGAAAAAAACACCTCCATGTTCTTATTGTCACAGAAATAACCATTTATCTCATATGATTGATCTTGGGATTCTTGCACTGTACATACTTCCTGATTTTTTTCTTTTTGCCATAGGGGACAGGCTTGATGCAGGCTCAAGTGGCAGTGAGAAACCATCTGTGGCACAGATGATCATAATTAGCCATTATTTTACAACATATTTACTTTTAACTCTAATGTAACTAAGTCATTTGGAAACCACAGGGAACTACCTTTCATTGTACATAGAGAAAAATTTTCTTACTTTTAGGTTCTTTTTGTTTTAATCTAATAATAAGGAGTTCCAGATAAGTGTTTGAGAGTTCTCAAAACTTTATAGCATAAATATTTCATAACATGAAGCTTTTATAATACAATTTTCAAATGTGGTTGAAATATATATTAACTATAAAGGCTCATGAATTTTAAATATGTAAAAATTGGTAACTTCTTAGTATTTATTTAATAGAATGGTAATAATATATACTAGGCACAGATGGTGAGAAAGCAAAGATAATTTGGTTTTTATTTTAGAATGTTCTAGAACTCATAACAGCATATTTATCTAATTACTATCTTTTATCAAAAGCAGCAGACCATTTAGAAGTACACAGTATCACTTTTAGCAAAAATGTATAGACAGTGGAGATTTTGAAAGAAGGAAGTCTTTCCCATACATACATTTCCAATGATTTGTGAGAATGATATAACAAACATAATTACTAGGTTTTGGACTACCAATGCCAACCCTATGCAAGGAAACAAATTTTTATCTAGTTTCATACCTTAGGCAGCCTATATGACTGACTCTGGGACTTTACTCAGTCTGAATTAAGGATATGTGCTTTCCTTTGCTAACAGATTATTTACACGTACTTAAAATTTATCACATTTCTTCTTCCATCACAAAGAAATAGATTAAGATATCATTCTCAAGACCCTATGATATATTTTTATTCAGAGGAATCACTATCAGAAATATTAAGAAATTAAGCTATACCTTATTTTTTCTTTTCTTCATTTTTGTTTTTGGTTTTGGTTTGTTTTTGTTTTCGTTTGTTTGTTTGTTTTTTCGAGACAGGGTGTCTCTGTGTAGCCTTGGCTGTCCTGGAACTCACTCTGTAGACCAGGCTGGCCTCGAACTCAGAAATCCGCCTGCCTCTGCCTACCAAGTGCTGGGATTAAAGGCGTGCGCCACCACTGCCCAGCAGATTATTTTTTCTTTTTTCACAATCCAGATTTGCTTCTCATTAAGAACAATTTGTAAGGGTGGGAGGCAGGAAGATTATAGAACCAGAGGAACAGGAAATCTGCTATGAAATTGTGTCTACTAGTCTTCTAGAAATGTAGGCTAGCTACATCCATGAAATCTCACCAACATAGATGCTTACATGAGACCTAAACAGGTACAATACCAATAGATTTCCTATATGGAAAGGGGAAATTTTCTGGTGCCCTAACCTTTGACAAAGAACTACAAGCAACTAAGGAGTAATGAGAGCAAGATAAGTATCCTTCCTTGGGGATAAATTGACTAGGAAAATTGAATTTATATATTTAGGCATCTGTAGATATATAAGTGTATTACATGCACATATGTAACCACCGATTAAAATATGGCTATGATTTTGAGAGGGAACAAGACAGACTACATGAAAGAGGTTAGGGGAAGAAAGAGGAAGTGATAGAATTCTGTTTTATTTATAAACCATAAAGAATGTCATATGGCTCAACAGAATTTCTAGTGTAAGACTAAATGCATTACTTACTGTTTCATAATTTTATGATTTTGCATCATCCATCACAAGACTTTAGCCATTTTGAAATTAGTTAGACCTTGCTGTTTTACCAAGCTTAAATATCATAAAATGTTTAAGGAGATGGAAATGTTAGCTAGTACAATGTGATCAGTGTATGGTATATGCATATATCAATTGTCACACTGTGCCTTTATGTATTTGGTACAATTAATAAGATAAAAATAAACATAAATTTTAAGTGGAATATGTTCCCATGTGATAAAGTGTCAAAAACAGTTCCTTTACAGGTATATTTGCTTATTGAAGTGTATACATGTGTATGAATATTGCAGTATATAACAAATACTTTGTGTCTTATACCCCTAATTAACCTCCCTGTTCCTAGTCAACTCCCTCTTTTCCTTTCCCCAAATATCTTTTTCTTTCATGTCATATATGTCATTTGGCAACCTTCCCAGGAGTGATATAATAGTATAACTATAGTTTTTTAAATTTTGTGAAGAAGGACCACGTTGATTCCCATGATGGTTGCAGTAGTTTATAATATTGATGACCTTAGAATCCATGCAGATCATACACTCAAGAACTCCAACTGTGAGTTCTTCATCCTTTTTAGATCTAGCATATAGGTATTCTTTATTCCATGGCCTTCCTAATCTCACAGCCATACCACTGGACATTTTAATAGGACAAGTCATTGTCTATTTTAACTATCTCTTAACTCTTTATTTTGCATCTTTTATTTTGTCTGTACATATATGTGTATGTGTTAATGCATGGAAATGCATGTATATGGCAAGATCAAAGATTTCTCATTGAACGAACATTAAGCTCACTGATTCAGCTAACCAGGTGGGCCATTGGTTCCAGGAATCTGTCAGCTTGTCACTGGGTTACCTGGCTTTTTACATGGATGATGGGCAAATTTAACTCCTTTCTCATGCTTTAATATTTTAAACATTTATTTATTTTTTAATTAAACTAATAAAATTTATTGTAAAATACACAACTCAGTATTAACATTTTGAAGTCATCAAAATAATGCCTCTTAAATATACATGATATCTTCTGAAGCTAAAAGTAATATGCAGTCAACCAGTTTTAATAATCTATTTGGAACATGAAATATGATAGAAGTATAAAAAAATCTCTTATGAAGTTTTCTATGATAGGAAATTGTGACTAGTTCCTGATTAGACAGAAACCGTTCCATCTCTAAGGGAGAATACGCAGCATAACTGTGGCCTCATAGAATGAATTGGGTAGTGTTCCTTCTGTTTCTATTTTGTGGAATAGCTTGAAGAGTATTGGTATTAGGTCTTCTTTGAAGGTCTGATAGAATTCTGCACTGAACCCATCTGGTCCTGGGCTTTTTTTGGTTGGGAGACTTTTAATGACTGCTTCTATTTCTTTAGGGGTTATGGGACTGTTTAGATGGTTTATCTGATCCTGACTTATCTTTGCTAATTGGCATCTGTCTAGAAACTTGTCCATTTCATCCAGATTTTCCAACTTTGTTGAGTATAGGCTTTTGTAGTAGGATCTGATGATTTTTAACAACTAAGCAATATCCTTATTCTTACCCCTCACCTCCTTTTTCCTTCTTAAAAATCAGCTTTGTTGAGATATAGCTTCTAGACCATAAAATTCTTCATTTAGAGTGTATAATTCAATAGTTTTCCACATATTAACAGAATTGAGCCATCACTATTGCTGTTTAATTCTAGAACTTATTATTACCATAAATGGTAAAATTATATCAATTAGCAAGCATACACCAATCCCTTCCCTCACTCCTTGGAAACTACTAATCTATTTTTTCTATCTACATTTACCTGTTTTAGGTAATTCATATAAATTGAATTATAGAACATATATCCCTTTGTGGAGGGCTTTTGTCATTGAACATAAAGTGCTTTGATTATTGTACATATAATTTATTTTTCAATACATAATTGTTGACTGGATTTCTAAGACTTTAATTAGAGACCAACACATGCCTTCTACTCAGATTCAGCCTACCTCAGTTGCTTTATCATTCATTCTATTTATGTTACTATCCATTATGGATCTCAGTATTAAACAACCTCTTTCACTTATACTGTGGGACCACTTACGAATATGTCGAATCTTCAGAATTAAGTGGCTGAAGAGACCACTCATTGAGTAACGAGTAATGAGGACTTGTGTTTACATACCCAGCATTCATGTAAAAGTTCACGGTGGTGGTACACACCTATAACCCCAACATGGGGTTGGGGTGGAGGATAGCTACAAGAGGATCCTCCTGTGTACTCACTGGCCAGCCAACCTAATTGAAATACTGAACTCCAGGTTCAAAGAGAGACCCTGTCTTAAAAAAATAAAGCTGAGAGTGATAGACAAAATATAGCCAAAGTCACCTGATAGCTTCTACATGCATACCACAGGAAAGCATACCCCACTTCATACACACACACACATACACACACACATATACACACACACACTCACACACACACATACACACACACAAACATACACATGCACACACACACACAAACACACACACACGCACTATACATACAACGTTGATGAATATAAGTAAACTTGAAATCCTTCACATGTTATCTCAAAGCAGTTCAGTGTTCACTTACTAACAGTAGTTGCAGTTTCTGAGATAAGACAACAAAGTCTATTTCTCAAGTTCAGTAAATTTAACATAAACACAATATTGCAAAATTGTATCTCATCTACTTTACACTTTCCAATTTTATAAATTGACAGATCTGTTCATGATAGCATTTTCTCTTCAGTGTAGGATCCACTCTAGGGTAACAGGCTGCATTAAGCTGTCATATTTCTGCAATATTTTTCTGAGCTAGGTAATTTCCAGTTCTTTTATTTTATAATATTGGCAGATTTTTATTTTGTTTTGTTTTCTGGCAATTATTCTGGAGCTAGCATGTTATCATGTAGCCTATGACCTAATTTCAATTATATAAATACAGTGCTTATGTTAAAGCAGAAATTTTACAATCTATATAAATTAATTGATCAATTCATAGAACTAATGAACTCTTAGAACTCTTGTATAAGATGGGAAAAATTTGGATTATGTCAAATCTGTATAACATCAATGAGATAATTGAAGGCTTAGGGTTATTTTCATAAAGAATTACAAATTTAGTAAGCATTGTAGAACATTGCTTTTATAATTATAGCTATTTGAAAAACTGACTTTGTCTCAATCATAAATGAAAATAGATTGAAAATCAACATGAGCAGTATCATATCCAATGCAGAAGAAAACAATGTGCAAGTTATCGTGTTAAAACCAAAGAGTGTGGATATGAGGAAATATTAACTTCTGATTGTAACATTTGGGGGCCAGGAGATGCCAAGACTAATGACCTGAACTCAATTATCTGAATCTACATGGTGAAGAGAGAGTACGTCCCTTTGAAAGTTGTTTTCAGACCTCTATACATGCACTATGTAGGAGTCATGGCCCGCCCTTCTCCCATAATAATAAACAAACATAAAAAGTATCACCTTTTCTCATTTATATACTACAGTTAATTGATATTTATTACATTTTTTATTTTCTATAAAACTGAAGAAACTTTAACTCTCAAATTAAATTCCCAGTTTGGGTGCATGTGTTTAAAAAACTATGATCAAATAATCTACATGTATGGAATAATACATTTTGATGAGTGCTTTTGTTCAGATGAATGCACTGTAATGTTATAACAGAAATTATACAGACACTCTTCTGAGTCATATCTTTTAGAATACAAGTTGTAAAACATGAAATTGTTTTAAAAGAAAAAAGCAAAATTTCAAGACCAAGATAATTTCTCAAGTCACAATTGTTTCACCTGTTTACTATTCTTTGTAGTGCTAAGAGTTTCATTAGAATATAAAAGCAAATCCAGCTTGGAATTTAAACATATTCTTTTCATTGTCTCTATAAAAAAACAATAGCCAAAGCTGGTAAGTTATTCAGGGTGAAAAATCTGTGTTTATGTTCTTAAGTGTGAAAGTGACTGAGGACTTTCTCAGAAATCAGATAGGCATTAGTGGTAGTAGGCAAAGAGAGATACTGGCTTTGTTATCTCTTTCTGAGGCCAAGTTGGAAAGGTAATCTAAATTAGAAGTCACAGGACACACATTTAACAGTTGTCTCATGGCTTTAACTCTGAGTTAAAGTCATGTTTGTAGGAACACACCATTTATCTTGGAACTAAAATATAAAATAATTGTCAAGAGAGACAAAAGAGAGTTTTAACATGTAAAGTCAGATATGAGGAGATTGCTTTTTTCCCTCTCTCTTCTTCCTAGTTCTGTCTTTCACACATGCAAAAGATGATGCAATGGATAAACCAAACTCATATCGATTGCTCTGTTGCTATGATGACACTAGTTTATTTTGGAATTCATAAAATACTAGGCTTTTAATATATAACCTACCCTGACCAATAGGAGATTGTTCTAGCAATATTCTCAGTAGAGTTTAATACATGTATGGAAGAGAACCAATGGCTGTTTAGCATTAGTTTATGTTAGTAGACCATGAATATCTTGAAGACATTATTCAATGAAGGCATTATTTTTCGTCCTTAAACCTTCTTGTTTATTTCAGTCCACAATGGGATAGGAAAGAAATAATAGCTCACATTTTCCATGTTATTCATTTTCCATGTTATTCTTATTTCTGTGAAACCTGTGCTTTGAAATAGTTTGCTGCTAAATTCTGCACTTATTAGTTAGTAACTGATTTTCCCCACTCTACCCTTAGCCTTATATTAGTGTCTCTTAACAGTACATTTTGAAATGCATTTATCGACATAACATGAATAATAAACATAATGGCCAATTATATTATTTCTGTCAAGTCTATTTAAATATTTAAAATATGTTAAAGGAACAGGTTATCGCCCATTTTTTGATCTATTTAAGGGGTAAGTTTTCAAAATTATGTAAGTCAATGCATTACTGAGGCACAAAGAAAACACAGAAGGGTTTCAATGACTATCAGTCTTCAAGGGAATTATGAGTTCTGAAGAGAGAAACTATACATGAAAACATTTCTCTGATCATTATAATAGCTGTAACCAAGGTTAATAACTGACAAACCCTTGACTAATACATTAAATATGTTTTGCTTGAGCTGAATATGTCTGGAGATGGCACATCTGTGCTAAGATTCTGATTAAGTTATTCATCAGATTCTCTGATGTTAACTACTTCTGACAACCTTGGAAGTAGAACTACAGGGAAAACCTCAATTGATTTCTTGGGTAGATTTTTGCATGTAGCCAGTAGCAATAATACATAATGCCTACTTTCATAGGGGCATCAGATATTCATAGGAATTCGGGCACAACATGTAACAAGAATCATCAAAATTAGAAATGACATTCGTTTTTACTAAGGGAAAAATATTTCCATAATGATTTGGAAAAGTCAAGTATGCATAACAATTTTAAATATTACTATTTGAACTTCAAAAGTAGAGAGGATGAAAAATGCCTTAAAGAGTATACAAATTGCTCAATAAAACTTTTATTATTGGGAATGAGATATTAGACAATGAAAATGATAACTTAGAAATTAAATTCAAACAAGTAAAATTATATTATCTATGACAAATACCATACACACAGACCCCAAAAAATCTATGCATAGCAAGTTTGTTGGTCTACCCTGCTTATAAAATCAAGGCTACTATAATAGTCCTTCTTAGATGTTTGATAGTTGGTCTTATAAAAGATTTCTTTTAAAATGCTGTATAAAGTATTCCTTTGTTCCTGCCCATATAATAGTGGTGGGTCACTGTGACAAAAGTTTTCATGCAAAAAGCCTCTGAAGAAAATAGAGCCTAAGGGAGTTTAGAAGCTGACTGCTTCTGTGCTCTCCCATGAGCTTTGAGACAGAGATTCCTAAAAAGAAAACATATGTAACCTCCCAGCAAATGCAAAGCATGGGCCAATGGTCCAGAAGCTTTTTGGTGTGGATTTTGTATTTTTTTTCACAAAATATTTTATTGATTCAAGAATCAATTGTGTTTTAGTCTTATTCAGCTCCCCACTCCAAACCTTTCCAGGTTCCCCTTTCCCTTCCCACCCAACTTTGTGTCTGTTGGGTATTTTTTTTTTTAACTCCATAAAAGCCAGTGTGTGCTACCAAATATTCTCGGATGCGTGGTCCCTGGACTATGGTCTATCTCCTGTTGGCATCACTATTGGAGAGAACTAATCCTCTTTTCCCCAACAGCTAAGAATTGCCAGTAGTTTTTCAGCTAAGGATGGAGTTGAATGCCCAATTCCCCTTTCCATGCTGGGATTTTGTCCTCCTAGAAGATTTTTATTGTAAATCAAATATCTGCCTATTAAGTCTCTGCAAGTACCAAACACCTAATACATATAGAGAGTATCTTTAATTTATAATATACACAATAAAGTTCATACTAAGCTCTGAGCTCCAAGTGTTAGTAGATGATCTTCTGGGGGAAGGATTAACATGTACTATTTCATCTCCAACCTGACTTGTAAGATTGGCAATGTTATTTTTAGCACAAGACTTACTGTAAAGAAAAAAATATAATTTCTTTTAGGGAAACAATTTGAATGCCCTTAGGGCTGGGACTAGGTGTGTATGATGACAGAACTTTACCAGTTGTAGCAAATAATACTTGCTGTTTCTATAACACCACAGTCTTCAGCAGATCATGTTAAGACCATGTCTATATGTGATGGGGCAAAATAGTTGAGCATGACAGAGAAATGCTCTTCAAATATACCAAGAAATGATACTACTTAGAGTTGTTTGAAAGCTCTGTAAATCTGTAACTTTTAAAAGAATATATCTCGCAGGGATACATTATATTGGACCCTAGCAACTAAACCTATGGCAGAGTCTACTTCATTTTTGGACAGAGCTAGCTTTCCCTATTTTTTTCTTTGTGAGTGGGCATAGTAAAGAGAAACAATGCTGACCCAGAGATAAAGCTTTGTGGAGCTACAATAGTCAAGATGTATTAACACACAGTATGTTGAATAAGAGAAAGCAATGGTTTTTGGTTTCTGTCATAACAGAGTTACCATTGACTTTCATGAATGATGAGGCAACATAGCAGAACTTTGATCTTTCTATTTTCTCTTGATTCATCTTTAGAATTCTTATGTACATTTGAATTTTCCAAACCCCTAAGACTCATTTACCACTTCCCTTCGAGTACTAAGGGTAGCTAGTACCACAGAAAGCAAGTAAACGCAAACCAGATTTATTAAAGCTCTTTACCATATTTACATTCCTAAAATCCTTCTCAATGAGGAAAAACACTGGGCTAATTCATGTTTATTTTGTACTCTTCTATCCCCAGATGGAAGTATTAGCTCATAAAAAGTTGTTTCCAATGGGCTGTCATTGAAGCATTCAAATGCCACCAGGGGTTTGAGTCTAACTGAACGTAAGTTGTATGTAACAGGCTCAGCAAATACTTTGATAGCTAGTGTTTCTGATAAAGACATACAACCCTATTCAAACAAATAACCTTAAGAACATGGACCAGCAGAGCTATGATGGGTAGTTTTGTACACCCTCTTGCTTTGCTGTAGACCTTGGATGTACTTCTGCCTACACAGAGCATTTTGATATAGCACTCAAATTGTTTTAGGTATGCTTCTCCATCTTTTGAAGCAAGGCATTTTTTCTTCTCCATAATTCATACTTCAACTCAAGATTCCTACCCGGTAGCTCCTGTCTTAACCTACGAGCTGTTTATTATTTATTTATTTATGTATTTATTTATTTGTATGTTTGTTTATGTGTAGATGCTTATGCTTGAGTATATGTATGTATACCATAGGCATGCACAGCCAGTTGAGGTCAAAAGAGGGCATCATATCCTCCAGAATTGGAGTTACAGATGGTTGTAAGCTACTATGGGGATGATGAGAAAGATTCTTGGGTCTCTCTAGAAGCAGTTAATGCTGCTTTTAACCACTGAGCCATCTTACTGATCCCAAACCTCTGAACTGTCAATGATGCTAGCAAAGCTTCAGTGTAGAGGGATGTATTGTTTTGTTTGTTTTCTAATGTCTACACACATTCTTCCGTCTTGAGTTACCACAAACCATTCACAATCCTTGCTTTCAGGAAAGCATCTGTTTTGCTGTTCGGGCCTTGCATATTGGTATGGATCTATAAAGGACTCATTTGGCAACATACTGCCTACATATTAGTGTTGGTTTTATAATTGTAAAAATAATACATGACAAAAACGCAAGCAAGCAAGTGAAGATAATGGTAGTCAAAAAATGTAGGAGACTCAGATGTGCTGATACAATTCTGGATGTAATTTGTTTCAAACCTAGCTATTGTTATTGGCAGCCATGACCCTTTAATTGTGGCAATTTTGGGGAGCCAATGTGAAACTGAAACACAGTTTCTTCCCCAAGATTTTTTTTAGTGGTCTATGAAATTCTAACTAGTCTCCCATTACTATGCTGCACTCGCTGTCATTCCTGTCCCACTTTTGCAATTAAAGACTGCAGGAAGTTAAGTGACTGTAATAGGAGATGGTATAATGGCAGTTACTTTCAAATAGGCTTGTAGTGCATTTCTCAAAACTGATAATCATGTACCTGTCTGTGAAATATTTGTAAGTGATTTA
Organism: Rhynchomys soricoides; assembly: GCA_019843965.1. Classification (NCBI taxonomy): domain Eukaryota; kingdom Metazoa; phylum Chordata; class Mammalia; order Rodentia; family Muridae; genus Rhynchomys; species Rhynchomys soricoides. Next base: position 249,204 of record JADRCH010007414.1, on the reverse strand, counting down.
GTATTTTTAAATGAGAATCTGAGAGAGGATGGACAGTGACTTGCTTTGCATTTTTACTTTGCATTTACTGCTCATGTGTGATTGCTTTTATTAATACCTCCTGAAATATTACTATGCACCAATAAGTAATGACTTAAGCTTCATTTCATGCATTCTAGGCTTTTTCTCAACAATGCTAATTTACATATCCTGATTCATTCTTTAACATGATAAATTTTCTTTGCTAAGTAAATAGATACCATTAAATCCACAATGCAGTAATCTGAAAAACTCTAATAGCTCAGTGGCGTTAGTAGAGAGGTCACACCACGTTAAATGTTCACTGTATGGGAGATGTCATAAAAAGGTGAGATTTTAAAGTACCAACTTACTGAATACATATCATCTGACAGCTAAGCACGGATTCTTCTTCTTCTTCTTCTTCTTCTTCTTCTTCTTCTTCTTCTTCTT
>JADRCH010007414.1:74251-248744 GCA_019843965.1 Rhynchomys soricoides | reverse complement strand
TTCTTCTTCTTCTTCTTCTTCTTCTTCTTCTTCTTCTTCTTCTTCTTCTTCTTCTTCTTCTTCTTCTTCTTCTTCTTCTTCTTCTTCTTCATGTCATAGATGTGCTCAATGTGACAGACCTCAAAATGTTTAGGGTGTTTTCAAGTTAGAAGAAAGGAAAATAGGTCCCTCTTTGAAAGTATCACAAAGGAACTTGCTTATTTTTGGCACATTAATTACTTTCACAAATTTGTTCATTATGTTCCTTTATCATTTTATAAGCACAATCACAATTTTTAAATGTTATTAACATTTAGGTTCTCAGTGAATCAGTAAGTAAATTTTCTACGCTATAAATTAGAGCATGAGTGTGTCCAAACAAATAGCTACATTGTGTCTGCAAACATTTGTTGGAGCTTCAGAAACAAACTTGAAACTGCTCATGATCATTTTTGCGTAACTTTTTTCTTAGATGTTATTATTAACTTTTGCTCTTAAATGGTAGCATGAAGGCACTGAAAATAACATTGTTTAAAAATATTTTATTTTATTTAGAATTACTTATTTATTTTATGTGTATAAGCACACTGTAGCTGTCCTCAGACACACCAGAAGAGGGCGTTGGATCCCATTACAGATGGTTGTGAGCCATCGTGTGGTTGCTGGGAATTGAACTCAGGACCTCTAGAAGAACAGCCAGTGATCTTAACTGCTAAGCCGTCTCTCTGCTACCAAATAACATTTTTATTTAGTTTTTCCCCCAAATACAAATGGAGTGCAGAGTTTATATTTTTATAAAATTGTAGTGATCCTTTATTTGCTGTTATTGTGGCCACCAACCTATTACCATCTCATCAGGGAGAAGCAACTTACTCTGCATGAGGGAAATTGCTGTTTTGAGAAGCTCCATGCAGAACTGCTATAAGCAGAATCCATAGTGGGTTAAATGTTCACAGGAGACCCTTGATATAAATGTTTTCATATATGAGAAGATCTCATTTCTAAGTTTAGTTTATGGCATGAAAATAGATTTTGCTACTATAAACAGAGTTCCCATTCTAAGTTTGCCCCATCTTAAGATTCGTAGTGAAGGATTCCAGAGACAGTCCAGTGTTATAGAACAAAGATGTGATATTTGATATAACGGTTTATATACTGAAGGGAATATTGCTTTTATTATATCACACTACAGTATGCCCATTCGCTTGCCATGTGATCACAAAATACTGCTGCATTTGATTTTAAATTTGCACTGTTGATTTAATGCATAGTCCAAAAGGTCTGTTATGGAAACAAAGAAATAAAAAGGAAATTAATTCTGTCTTTTTTTCCATTTGTGGCAATTTTATTATTGTGTGGGTTCACATTGAAAGCCTTTATTCCTTCCAGAGGCCAAATGTGAAGCACATTTGTGTTTTAGGCTCTGATAGATACACAAGCTTGCCTTTAGTTGCTGGTAATTCTCAATCATGTACAGATTCCATAAGATATTGGGACACATTCACATAATTCCCATTGGTCTTAGGAAAAGGTGCTGTTGCAATGTTGCCAGGGACCCCAAGGTGTTAGGTACATTTTTTTGTCATCTCACCTAATTCAAGGAAAAGGTGTCCTTCTAGACAAGTTTATCTCTCTGTAGCCATGGTGATCCTTCTTCCTCTGCCCACAGTGGCTGGGGTTACAAGTGTTTACCTTCATGCTTATATCTAGACAGCTTTATTGTATCTGTGCATGTTAAATGCGTTTTCATACAAACTCCACTCTTAATCCTGCTTTCAACCAGCACTTTTTTCAGTATGAATACTTACAGAATCCCTTTTCCTTCAGGTGTAACATTCTGAATTCTAATGAGGTAGGACTTGTTTTGGTTTTTTTTTTTTTCTGTATTGTTTGCTTCTGATTTTTTCTGCATTCATTTTGTGTGTTTCCAAAGTGCTAAGGGAAGAACTTCACTGCCCAGTTTACTTAGTAAAGGTTTAGATTGTGTATCCTTTAAGATTCTATCTTGTTTGACTTTAATTGGCCTATCATAAGTACAGAAATTATAAAAAGTAGCAGGCAATATTGGACTAGCTACTTCCTGTGCTCTCTGTTCAGAGAAGACTGCAGAATCATTAGAGCACCACACCATATTCATTCCCTCAGAGTACAATGTGCGTGCTATTTTTACACATCTCTTATTTCTCTGTTTCTTGCATATAGAACTGTCATCTAATAAACTATACTTTAAGTTATTTGAAGATGAGAATCATACCTTCTTTTATATTTTCTTCTTCATCAATTTCATTATCAAGTGCTCTGTATATATGCTACAAATGTATAGTAAATAATAGGACAAAATTTGGCTGTGTAAGAAGCCAGTGATTTAGAAGAAATGATTTGTCCAATATGTTAAGAAAAGATTTAATAAAAATGTGGCAGTTTAGTAAAGAGCTATTTGGAAGTTCAAATGAGATGTTTTTCACTGTACCTGCATGTACTTGTGCCTCTACCTCTTTTCATGATATATGCTATGTATGCCAAGACATTGTCACCTGTTCCAAAATAGTGATGAAGAAAATGCTCTTTTTCTGTACATGGGAATCACTAGCTGAACACAGTTATATTGACAGTTATAATGTGGGCACACTGAGATCCAGGAATGCAGCTTTCAGCGTATGTATGAGCATATGTATTTGAGCTGCTCTCTTCCTTTGTCATCTTGCCTATTGCCTTAAATATTAAACAATGCTGTTGATTTGGTTCCTGCACCTCATTTTCTGTTTTGTAAAAGAGATAATAACTCAAAATTGCATGCACTATGGATTTTAAAGTAAGATCCATAGCATTAAGACTGAAGAGAGCACAGATGTGATGTGCTCTTTAGTCCTGGGATCCAGGTTATCATCTCAGAAAGTAGATGAGATAAACCTAGAAGAAATGAACTTCCATTAGTATCTACTCTCAATCACAACAGTGATATAGATTTCTATGAAATCTTTTGCACTAGTATTTTCTGCCTTTGATTTTCTGGTTTATTTATATAAAAAAGCAGCATTAGGTATCTACTAGAGACATAATTGGTTTTGACCAATAAAAGATGATTGTGCCCTTCTAATTGCCTGCAGCTAATGGTCCTGCTCTTTTTCCCACAGAATAATGGAAACTGTCATATTTCAGTATTCTATGACTCATTATAAGAAATAAATGTGTGAATGGTGTCAAAACACAGCAACTTGCTGTATCTAAATGACAAAGTACATAATTAGATATTTCTAAACTGAAAATATTTGTTCATATAGGCTTACAAATACACTTTTCTGTGCCCTAAGTTATTACATCATGTAATTAATCAGGGTTCAGTCTGTATTTTTGCCTCTGCGTGATAGTTCAGGAAGCAAACCAAGTGACCTTCCATCTGAGCTGTAATTATCCCATGTAAGAGAAAATTCAGGCTTTTCTTCTCTGTTAATGTCAGGTTTTGGTTTCCTGTTTGTTTGGTTTCTCCCATGGTGCAGTCTTCCAAACATTTGTTATTCCTCCTTTCGTGCAATTTGAATTAATGTGGGTGATTGTGGTACTTGGAGTCTTTTTGCTCCCAGTTAGTAATTATCCAATCTATAGTTTCATGCCAAACTTAACACAGCGGAAAAAGGAAAAGCTGAGACTTCTCAGAAAAAAAAAAAGAAATCCTTGTATAATTGACTACATCTAATATGTAGGCATAGTTAGAATTAAAATAAAGTTTACCCCCAAACATACCACAGTTCTATGTTAGGAGATTTGACTAATGCAACTATCAAATGTCTGTAAGCCTCTGGTATATTCATGGGATTCTTATCTCTACTATGAATTTATCAAGTCGTAATTGCTAAGAATTTCCATTACTTTTGTTTGCAAGAAAGTATGCCTGAGAGTTAGTCAGAGAGATTGCTAGCAGATAAAATAGAGAAGCTTTGGTCATCTAAAATGATAGGAAGTGCTAAAGCCCTGAGTTTAATTCAGCTTTGCTTATTTCTTTACATGTGTTATACTGTGTACCAAAAGCGCTGATCTTTGGAATTTTTGGAAAGCTAAACCCAAACAGTTTTTTGCTGTGTTCTCACAGATGAACTAGGAAAACGCCATATTATAATTATAATTCATACATTCTGTTTTATAAATCTGGAAAAGACAGTGAAGTTAAAGATAACATTTAAACAACAGAATCTCTCTCATAAAATTACTATTTATGCACATGCATTTAGAGACACACAGTGAGATTAAAGCCCCTGGGTTCACCATGTAAAAATAAGCCTGAATATAGGGGATTTATATAATTGTTTCAGTAACTACGGGCCTTACTATCTGCTTAATTGCAGGAAGAGGTGGAGAGACACTGTGTTGAAGCTCAATTATTGATAATTATTCATACTTATTGATTGATTGGTACATCCTACCTTGATTGTATAACTTCTGGGAGTACTGTGAATATTCCATAACCATGACAGTGCATGAAAATTTCCATCTCATAATCTAGAGATGCCTAGAGGAAGCAATTCCTGTGGTAGACACAAACAGCCTCAATTTTCATATATTTAGCATTACAGAAAATAGGAATAGAGTGCCACCCAGTACTGAAATCCAATGGGTGCATCTCAAACTTCAGCAGTCTATCATTCAGTCACTCTATCCTTAATTACTGAAGCTCAAACAAAATTGTATTATTTACTCCTAGAATTCATTACTTTTGTGAGTTATGTCAAATCTATATGTATAATAAATAACTAGGTCCCTGCCAATGTTGTTGAATGAACATTGAATTAAGGATAACTTTTCAATAACTTATGTTCTGAAAACATTTCTAAATTTTAGTATTAACTAAGAAGTGTGACTTATGGAAAGATGTTTTTTAGACCTTTAAATATGAAACATTGTATAAGGAGAAATATGTCTTGTTGGTGCTTTGTTTCCCAGATGTATTTGGTTGTGTTACTTCCTTTATTCATTATAGACTGAAAGCTCTTCATAGTTAAATGAGCTGAAAATACCATTATGAAAATAAAGGTACCACACTTACTCAAGTTCAAGTTTTGTAGTATAAATCTGGGATAATTTCAGAGCTCAGAATTTCCATGGCTCACCTGCTTAGCATTAAAAATACATGGTCTAAGATGCACGGAGAGGAGACTTGGCCATGAAGTCCCACCGTTAGCCAAGGAGCTATTGGCAAATTGCTAGCTGCTGGGAAAAGGAGAGCCAGTTTTTACTAAGAGCATAATCCCTGGAAAATGGAAGTGGAAGGCCACTTATCTGAGAATATTTAGGCAGCACAAATTGGCCTTGATAGGAAAACATACAAGCGCGCATGTGCGTGCACACACACGCATCTCATACACACACGCACTCATACATATGGTGAGAAGGGAAGGGGTATCCAGGAAGGTTGGGGAAAGGGAGTGAATATAATCAAAATGTACAAAATCTTCAAAGAATTAATAAAATATAACAATTAAAAATATATGATGCCGTCAAAAAAAAAAATAGAGCATTGCAATCTCTTCTTTCCCTTTTCTCATGGACCTAAGATCTTTGTCGATGATATTTGACAAGTATCTGCAGGGGATGCAGAATGCATCAGACATACCAACAGCTTATTTATCTACATCAAGAGAGAATTCACTTGGAATGCTACTTTTTTCTTGAGTCAGTATTTCATGCTTCATCACTACTCCACTGTTCTATTTTATGCATGAATGCAGCAGCCATTATGCAGTAAAGTATGAAAATCCCACTGCAAAAAGATGAGCACTACTTGAACATCATTTTAAATATTGATCATATTCCTACTTATTTAAATTTATGATTGGCTGATTTATGAGAAAGAGTTCATAATCTTGGGGATGCTTTATAAAGAAATGGTGACAGTTCCCCCAAGGCTAATCTATTTTTGAGTTCAGATAATGTTGCCCTGCGCATTTTACATTTACATGGATAGTTCATTTTTTTATTAATTGGAAGATTGGAGACCTAAGTATCCATAATAGAAATTTTAATGTGCTTTCCAAGTATTCTAATGTCATCCATTTAAAACACAATAACAACAACAACAACAACAACAACAACAACAACAACATACTTCTGTACCTTGAATGACTTCATGAACTTAGCCAATACTTTAGTCACAACCTAGGCTTTCTTAAGGTTCTAGACTAACAGATAGTATAGACTTGGTAATAAAACTATGTAGGTGAAGATTTAATGTATCATAAAAAGTTTCACGTAGGAAATGTTTTTCAGCTTTTCCTTCTTTATGTCTTCTTTTTCTGTTGTCTTATGTTTTGTCAAATCCCTGTGTCTTTACAATCGGTCATTTTTCTGCTGATTGAGAAGTTTCTATTGCTTCTGAATCATTTTTCATCTGGAGCAAACACATGAATTAGTAGTATTGTTATCTTTTAGCAAATATCATTTCTTTTCTGTATAATACGGGAAAATCCTGGGTTGCTGAAAATGAAGGTGGGAGGGCACAATAGCAACAGAGTTGTAGGTGGCACTCGGAGCTCATCGCTAGACTCCAGTTTTCTGTAAAAGTGTGACATACTTCAAAATATTCATAATGGTTATCATCACAGGGATGGATTATAAGCCATTCTTCTTTTAGTCTCTAATAGTTCCATGTCCTCATTGTTCTTCTATATATTAGATGACCCAGAATTCAGAATGTCACTTTTTTATGCACCACTGATTCCATCTCTCACCATCATGAATCAACATCCAGTCCTAGTTAAATCCACATCTGTGACAACTCTGGATCTAAGCTGGTACTACTTGAAAAAATACAGTATGGTAGCTATTTTGTTCCAAATTCATGACTATTGGTGACCATCTCTAGGGCAGTAAAGAAACTAATCATGTGGTTGAGAGAAAGAACCTTAGAACGGTGCCTGCCACAGACTAAGACCCCAGTCGTTCCCTCTTTCTTTCTTTTTCTTCTCTAATTCCTCATTGTTCCTTTTCCTTCTTCTGTTAGTATTCTCAAGGTAAAGAATTGCTGTTTATTTCATGCTTGATTTCTCCTGGAGTACTGAGCATCCCCTTGTTTTCCTTGTGCAGCAACCTGACAAATGTAGACTTCACACAGGTGTGATTTAACAAAGGGCTGGGGAGATTGCCTGTTGGTTCATCATGGAAGGATCTCCATAAAATGGACTCAATTGTATGAGAGAGTGGTAGTCAGAAGGTCTGGATAACCTAAGCCACAACAAAATCCCTTTTATGCTCATGTCCATAGTTACTTGCCCACTTATGTCTGTGTTCCCATGTGCTGTCTTGTTTTGTATTATGGATCAATTTCCTCCTTCCTACCTAAGGTCAACCTTTACATTGCTGCCCAGGATTCAAATCCATCTTTTCCATTCAGAAATTGTTTCAGATTCTCTCTGTCTCTCTCACTGAATTTACTTCTCTACCATGCCATACCCATTAGCATGCACAAATGTTAATTCTCCCTATCTACAAGACAAAAATCACCCATTTTATTGCATATTTCACCAGCTTGTAGTCTATGTATGCAGAGAAGCCTTTCGGAAAATTATTATTTTTTTATTTTGATACTTTATTTACATTTCAAATGTTTTACCCTTTCCAGATCTCCCCTTTGGAAGCTCCCTATTCCCTACCCCCTCCCCCTGCCACTATGGCGGTATTCCTTTACCCACCCACCCACCCACTCTCATCTTCCCTCCTTGGCATTCTCCTATACTGGGGGTATCTAACACTCTCAGATCCAAGGGCCTCTCCTCCCACTGATGCCCAACAAGACCCTCCATTGCCACATATGTGGCCAGGAACATGGGTCCCTCCATCGGAGAATTATATACCCCTTGTTTTCACCCCCTATCAGTCCACTCTTCCATTCAGGCTTCCATACCCATCCTTGGCAGTTGCTGTTTTGAAGGTCACACATTATCTCCACTTTTCTAAGTCTAGTATCTGGTTCCTCATTCCAGCTCTCATAGACAAGCTGGCAGTCCACCACTCCCTCCTCCTGAAATCACTCTTCTCACTTGGTGTCTAGGACACCACATTCTCCTAAGACACCACATTCTCCTAGGTTTGCTCCTACCTCACGGGCTTATTCTTTGATGAGTCCCCGGACATAATTCTTGAACTTCTCCCCCCCCCTTGCTACATTTGTACTCTAAACTTAATACTCTCATGCTTTCAAATATTGGTAGCCTCAGCCTAATAGGCATTCTGGGTAATATACAGTCATATTTCTAGGTTCTTTCCTAACATCTCTGCTTGGGTATTTAAGTAGAGTTCTTCAGATAATAGATCTAAAGGAAAATGGTTTATAGCCTATCCATAAATACTCTACGTCCATAGATTTCTCTGTACCTATAAATGATAACCCTATCCTTACACCAATAGATCTTGGTTTTTCTCTAAATATTTGCAGTCCAGAATCGAATCAGTTCCCATCCACTTCCTACCATTGTAGTCTATCCTTGTACTCCTGTGTTTAATAGCCTTCTAGTTAGACTACTTACTTCCAACCTTATCTGTCTCCACTCTATTTCCCTTTCAAATGTATATTTGACTATGTTATAACTCTTATGTTCAGATTAATCTAATAGATCTCTCTTTCCCTTACTACCTACCATAGGCCACACGTGACCATTTCCGTGGCCACACCCTCCTAATCCTTATCAGCTCCCAATTCCTCCGTGCTTTGCTCTGCTTATATTGGCCTTCTTAATTCTCTGTAAGATCTCCTCACCTAAGTATCTTTTTAATTTGATGTGCAAGCCATTTCAATGTTTCTTCTTTAGCATCATTCTGTTGCACTCCTGTATATAAAGGAATCACTAAAGAAGTTTCTTCCTATACTATTTTTAAATGATTGTAAATCTAAAATTAGTGAAGTTGAATAAATGAGATTTTACTCTGTACTTTATACCCAGGAACTTAAAAGTTTACTCAGAAGCAATGAAAGGGCTCATTAGCTGAGAGAGAGAGAGAGAGAGAGAGAGAGAGAGAGACAAAGAGAGAGAGAGAGAGAGAGCTATTTAAGTGAATGATCAACTCTCTTGAACATTTTCTCTTAAATATACCAATCTTATCTTCTTGACATTTCTGTTAGATTTGATGCTGACAATAAAAACTTGGGAATAAGCTATAATTTCTGCATCCATGCATATTCAGGTCTGAAAATGAAAGACTATGACAAGTTTGCATGTAGAACTTCCCACCCACACATTTCTTTCCTTTCTGATTCTGACACTTCAGCCTTTGAAACAGTTCCCATGAGCAATACTGAGATTCAGACTATTTAGATCTAAAGGAAAAACACAAGATCTTCTGCTTATATCTAGCACCTGGAAACCTCTTTGAAAAAGTGCCGAAATGTAAATCACACTGTTTTTTTTTTTCTGCATACAGGAGAAATCCTAAAGTATTTTAGGGAGGAGAGGAATTTCGAGATAATAAAGACAGGAGTGAGGGAGGAAGCTCAAATTCACATCGCTCAAGAGGCCTGTTTTTACTGTGTGCTTACCAACTTTACAGGCAGATTGCACACCATTTTCATGCAAAAGATTTTATACTTCGTTCTTAGCCTTTAGATATGGACAGGCAAGCTAGGGAAGGAAACTTTTTGTTGAATAAGAAACATGAGTAGGCAGGGAAGATAGCTTAGTCAGTAAAGTACTTGCATTGTAAACATGAAGACCTGAGAGTTGATCCCCAGAAACTACTTTTAAAAGGTCAGGTATGGGGCAGGGGTGTTGTGCACCTAAAAATCCTAGTACTGAGAAAATAGAGATAAGTGGATCCCTGGAGTTTGCTGGACAGCCAGGCTGGCCTACTTGATAAGTTCCTGCTAGTGAGAGACCCCAAAATGGAAGGTGGATTGGTCCCGAGGGACACTAGTAGTTGTCCTTTGCATGTGCATGTACACTCATATGCACACAGTATAAATAAATAAAAGAAGTGGTGTGGTAGTAGTCCATGATTGTAACCATAGTACTCAGAAGCTACATGGAGATAGGAGGATTAGAAGTTCAAGATCATTCTGTACTACATAACAAGTTCAAGTACAGCCTGAGCTACTGTAGACCCTTTCTCAAGCAAATAAAAGGATAGCCATATACTGTAGATTAGGATTATGTCATCATTCACAAGGTGGATGCAGGATATTACCGCAAGTTTGATTCTAGCATGGGATATACTTTGAATTCCAGGCCAGCCTAGGCTACAGAGTGGAAGACTTGAAATCATATCTAAAAAGCAGAGGGAGAAAGGGAGACAAGGAGGGAGAGACAGAGAAGAGGAGGGGAGGGGAGAGGACATGGGGGACAGACCATAAAAATAACAGGTTAGGCAAAGAGTTTAGCAATTGTATTAACTAGACTAGATCTCTATCCCCCTTCTGTTGTATCACACTGAAGCATCGTAAGCCCACAAGAGTGCACCCCCTTTCTAGATTTCCAAATCTGGCTACAATACAGCATAAGATTTCTCCACCCTTTATCAATGAATTATCAGTGTTGTGAGAGGTCATTTATTGGCCACCACGTTCTTCTGATTCTGGCCCTCCTCAATGTTCTGTGGAGGTAGATATAGTATCCCTTTTACTGAACTTTCCAGGGTACTTGTGTTTTGATCATCTCAGGACCTTTCAAAAGATGCCACCTGGGATTCTGTTTCCCACTTCCGTTTTGTTGCCTTTTTCCCTTTGACACATAAACCAATGGCAATTTTGCTTCCTTCATTTTTCATCCATTTCTTGATTCTTCAACCTTCTTTATTATATCCTCTCCCCTTATGAAAATCCTTACATTCCTCTTGCCATGATTGCCAATGAGAATCCGCGGTTCCTTTCAGGACTTAGCTTCTTTTTCTGCTGCAGCACTGGACTCCATTAGTCACCTTTGTTCAGTGATGCTACTTTCTTTCTTCTCTGTACCACTAGTTTTCTTTTTGCTTCTGTGTCCTTTTATAATTCCTTAAGCAATTGATGTTTTCTCCACCTTCAGTTTCTCATTTCAGTATTTGTCTTTTCTTTTCTGTGCCCTCTCTTCATTAGTAAATTTATTCCTGTGGCTTCAACTCCTGGCCACATAAAGGCAAATTTCTTTCTGAAAGCCAGATCTGTATAGACTACAGGCTACTGCATATTTGCCTATCATCAAAATTAAAATAGTCACCAGTAAAGCCATTGTTTTTATGTCTGAAATAGAACACAATAACCTTCTGGCTTACCCTATGGCAATAATCCTGATATCCTGGGGATTAGAAAGCGCTAACATCATTAATAAATGATGCATACTATTTACTTTCAAAATGCCTGGAGTAGTTAAGAGGGATCTGCTAGATTATATGAGTTTGAAATGCGGCTGAAATACTCATAAGGTTTGTGATTTGTTGCAAAGAAGTTGATCTTTCTCTTTTAGTTTCTTCATATATAAGATGAAGATAATAGTAGTACATAATGTATTGTGTTGTTAAGAGTATCCAGGGAGCTAATACCGACACAGCATTTTGTGGTATTATATACATTGAGTTAGTAAATGTTTGATGTTACTATTAGCTGTTTGAGTACATAGGGTAACATGCTGATCTCAGGCCAATATGTAGCAGTGTATAATTCTGAGAAAACCATGGGAAACACACCTTGTAAATACTTCGATTTTGTTTTAAGGCTGAATTAACTAGATTTTTATAAAGCCCCAAAGTATAGTTATTTACAGAGGCAAAGTGATCCACATTGTCACAGTTACCCCCATCTGGCAGAGCTTATGACTGAAACAAACAATTTGAAAGGAAAAGATCAAAAGTGTCATCAATTTCTCACATAAAATCACGACTGAAGAGAGAAAATCTGGAATGGAATGTTGCAACTGCTACTGTCGGGAGACCCTGGTCTGCACTCTATCTGTAAACTTACTGAAGGGAGAGCAGGGCAGGGTTTCCCATACAGAGGGCACAGGCTACCACCGCATGGCAAAAAGGTTGATGGGAACTCAGTTTCAAAGTCGGACTCTACGCCAGAAATCCAATGCTTCATGAAAATTTAGGTGATCTTCTCTGAAAAAGAAACTTATCATTGATAATTGTCTCTAGTTATTGAAATGCCTGTATTGTTGATGTTGAGCATAAATTGTTTCAAATGTGCCTCCTGTTTTCTTTTTGTTATAGCCACTCAATCTCTCTCTCTCTCTCTTTCTTTCTTTCTCTCTCTCTCTCACACACACACACACACAAGCACACAATCTCACACCTACACAAATGAGCACTCACTCTCACACACAAATGAACATGCAGACATACACACACGAATGCACACACTCCTATATTATATAGCATATGGTTTTATATATACATATATATTTGTGATTACTGTGTGCATACAATGTTTGAAAGCTGCTGTCTTCAAATTATATTACCTCATGTTATAAAATATTCTTTTAAATCATTTTAATGACTGACTAGTTGCAGTTTATGTTGGTTTTTATTTCTTTCATTCAGTTTTGTGAAAAAAGAAGTGTTCATGTCAAAATGTGATTGATATCCCCGTCTAGAATAAGCACTTTAATCAGCAAGAAAACTATTAGGATACTCAATAGTTAACAATCATCTTTATCTTTCAAGTTATGTATGCTTCTGTACCTGCCATATGTAATAGTAACTTATTTAAAACCGTAAGATTTGTAGTATTTCTACATTGATTTCCATATTTGATTGCTAAAATTACCTTGTGAGCTTAAACAGTCGAGAGATTATCACTGCATCCTTATCAATACATAAATTTGTATTCTGAGACATGTTTCCTAGAGCTCATAAAGAATCAATGGGAAGAGGAAAGGTTAGAATGTGGAATTTGATACAAAATCTTATGGCAAGTGATCTTCTTTTCAGTCCATCTCTTCATGTTCCACCTTCTTCACTTTATTTTAGTGTGTCTTTCTAAAAACCCTTAGTCACATATTTTCCTATTACATGTTTTTCTGATATATCATGTTCTTTAATTTCTTCATGAACTCTAAACAAAAGTACATCTTTTCCTTCAGGAATGCAAATGTGACAGCCACTAATTCTAAGGTGAAACATTTTGTTGGATCTTTATTAATTAAGCTTATGTGATACTACAGCACCCCAAGCTTTTCTCAAGAAGGCAATCCATCATTTTGTTGATCTGTTCTGAGAGAACAGAGATTGCTGCCGTGCTTAGAATCATAAGAGCCAGTCCATTATTGGCTGCTTTGCTTTCCCTCCCTCTCTCCCACCCTCCCTCCCTCCCTATCAATCTGTCTGTCTATCTTTCCACAGTTCTTGGTCCTTCTGCCACTATTTCTTTTAATAGGTATTTTTTCTTGAACTTATGTGGGAAACCCTCCTGACATTTCCTAAGTGCCAAGTGTTCTGTAACTGGCCATCTGGGGATACTTTTGTTTCTTCAAATTATTTTTTAACCCCCCATACACTAATATTTGACGATCAATGATCTACTGGTCTCTTTTAAACTTCCTGTTCTTCAGCTGAACTTCATTGCTTTCTTTTCTCAGTAATTCCTCTTAAATTCATGTAAATAAGATAATTGCATTGAAACAAATGATGTATGTTTAGGAAACATGTGCAAATATAGAAAAAATAAATAACATTTCAGGCCTTTGAATAATTCAGAACATTTTTGAGCTTTTGAGGGTCCTGGCCAACAAAAACAATGTTAAGGTAGGCTTTAACATTGCTGTGTTCAATGACCTATGCAAGCTAACATTTTGTCTCATTCTCTACAGAACATGTCATGCCATAACAACCTTCATATTTCTGTGCATCAATCCCACAGATTGTTTTTTCTAGTTGCTACTTCCTGGTGAATTTACCACATGAGAGACTGTAGTATTGAGCCAAAAAGGGCTATTAGGCAGCCATACTCTTTCATTTATTCATCAATAATAATGTTATTGAACTAGATACTGTAGTCTTGGGGTGGTGCTAAGTAAGACCTTAACTAGACTAGTAGATAATCAAATGAAACAAAAGAATATCTCAAGAGTATGGTAAATCACACAAATGGTGCTTTGTTCCCCTATACAGATCCCCTACTGTGATTCTGGAATGATGTTGCATGAAAACTTGAAAATATAGACTACATTAACAAAACTTTATTTTAGAAATTGGATTTGTACTTTGTCTAGGTGACCCAAAGCAATCTTTTTCATTCTAATTAATGTCTGATGATGAGATTGTCTACTCCACATGCCTATTTATTAACTATATGTTCTTTTATTGGTGAGTGAGAGTCACTAACGATGACTCATTTGATAGTCAATATATTGCTGTTCTTAAGTTCTTAAACCGTTGTGGATGTCTGTATGCAAAATTTGAATTTAGAAATGACCATTTAGCTTTTGATGAAGCCATCTTGTACACTATGTTATGATTTGGCTGCTTTGTAGGTTTTTCTTTCCTAGAAATTTAGTAGATATATTGCCATGATATGTGTATAAATAAACCAGATAATGTTTACTGCTTTATAGATTTTGTTGAGCCATTGAGCTCAAGATTGATTAGAAGCAATTAGTGGGTAAAAAAATGTGATTTATATCTGTAGAAATATTTTAATTCCAGCATGACTTAGCCGTACCATATTTCTAAGTTTCTCTTCCCTGGCTGAGGAAATCAGAAAGTATTTGATCATCTTAATATTTACCTAACAAAATACAATGTGGAAGATTAATTCCTGCCCTGAACACCATATTACACAATGCAAATCTCCAAGAGAAATCCAGTTGAGGGAATTTATACTCTTGAATAGCTTATGCTGATGTTTTCCTCTCCATTAGTCTAGAATCTAGCCTTCGGGGATGGAAAGGGATTCATCTTATCTAAGCTGCTACTCCTTACAAAGCACAGGTCGTTTACAAACTCTGAATAAAGCTTTGGACCAGATAATAAAAACGGAAATACCAAAGTGTATAGCTCTCTAGAGCACAGGTACATTCCATCTCTTACATTGCTGGTGGAGAGCACCTAGCAGCTACCCAGTAGGCATCAAAGTCTCTAAAGAACAGTTGATGCCTCTGTGGACCAGAGAAAATGGAAACTTGCAGAAATCCATTCCCTCCTTTTTAATGATTATCCATTAGCACACTGAGATTTTTATTGCAGAAGAGATTAGAAACAATTAGCATGGGATGACTGAAGAGGCTCTCACTGCTTTTAGTGTTTACAAGCATCTTTTAAACAGACTCAAAATGCCCCTCCCCAAGTCAGATGTACCACCGCAGCTGATTCTCATGTTGCTTCTCTCTCATGGAAACATACTTCATTCAATCAAAAAAGAGATTTTTCTGCATAAGGATTCACTATATATTGCTGACTTCTGTGTTTAATTTCAGATGCTGTTTAGTAGACATTGTTTAGTAAGCTAATTTTCTCATGCTGAACAACGTGTATTAAAATGATGGCAGAAGCGCATTGTGAACTCAGCTTTTCACTCAGTAAGAATATGGAACTATATTGACTACTACAGAAATAGTTGTTCATTGCTAACTAGGGGCTTTGGGGTTCTTACTTTACATGTCATTACCTATCATTATACTTGTGCCTGAAAAGATCCATTTTATAGGAAAATATAATGGAATTAAGGAATCAATGGATATGATTTTGTCAGTGCTTGGGGTGAGTCATTCAGTGCTATTCCGGTAGAATACAGGGAATGCCATCAGGAATTCATGCATTTCAACTTTCCTTCTGTGGAATTATCTTGTTATGTTTCTCATATACACTTGAATAAGGCTTCATGTAAATGAAAATTCCCTCATTTCTTATATTAAGGCATTTGATTTTTTTTTTCTGCAGATTCATGCCATTGCCTCTAAACAGAAGCAAAGTTTGGTAAATATGCAGATTAGAATTTCACTGAGGATGGTGCTTTATTCTTTCCTAGGACTAAGGTGATAAAGGTTGAACTCTACTGGTACACTCTGCATCACATTTAAATAAATAGTCTCAGTGAGACTTTCTCATGAACATTTTCACAGCTTGATTCTGTTTCTCATTATATCCCAATTATTGAATCAAATAAAGCAAAAACATCCTAATAGAATGAAACACATGAAAATGATCAACTTTCTTGAAAAAGGAACAAATGAATGCCGATCTTCAACTATTCCTATAGCTTTAGTAAAAAGGTGTAGGAACGTACCCTATCTTCTTATTTAAACAAAGTAATAGAAGAAAGATTAATTAAATTACTATTTAAAATTATTCACCAAGATAGCAGATTATAAGAAACATGGAAAGCTATAAAACATATAAAGAAACATGGAAACAGTTAATAGTACCTTTTAGATTGCTAGTATAGTATATACATAACCAAAACCCATTACTTAGAGTCATTAAGATGGCTCAGTAGCTAAAAGAGTCAGCCTACAAGCCTGACATCCTGAGGTTAATCTGTGGTAGGAGGAGAAAAACAGTCACTACGAGTTGGCTTCTGACATCAACATGCATATCCAGCATATGTTTGTACCCTCACACTAACAAAAATCAAAACAAAACAAACAAACAAACAAACAAAACCAGATAAATCAGTGTTAAAGATGAGGTAATATGCCATCAATAGCACCATCAGAGTTCGTAGTGAAGTATTGTCATTTGCACTGGAACTGCAAAGTTCCAAGTGGATCCACTGTAATGTCATGGAAAATTGGGTCCTTCCTTAATTACAGATCTCTGTATAAGTGAATAGAATTATAGTTTACAGTCATGTAAGAGACACAAAACATACCATTACTCTGTATCTGTGAATAGCAATTGGTGAAGAGTTTTGGGCATTTGAAAGAATGTCATTTGAAGGTTACACAGTTTCATAGTAAATTTCTCCAGTTCTTATTTAGTATTCAACAAAACGAGAAGAACTGTGATAGTAGGTAGCAAGGGACAGCATGAATACATATTAGCCAAGTAACTAGTATATATCTCAGCTCACTTAGTGTTGGTTTATTAGATAAGATTTTCCCAGTAAAGTATTGATAACAGTAGTAAACTTCTGAAAAGAAACAACAGGAACAATAAACAAACAAAAATCCAAGCCAGGGTATATATCCAAAGGTACAGGGTCAATGTTTCTGTTGAATTTGGAAATTGTAGGCCAGTATTTGGGGAAGAAGTGTTCTTCTGATGTTTCAGAGCGCCTCTCACGTAGTCTAAGCTAGCCTCCAATTTCCTATAGAGCTGAAGTTGGCCTTGATTTTCTTGACTATCGTTTTCCCAATGAGATCACACCATGCACCACCACAAGCAGCCTTTATATTTTATAAAGTGACTTTTAAACAGAGTATATTCATTGCCTTATAATCTTTATAATATATATTATAAATATATTATTGATATTATATTATAAATATAAATAGGTTTCAAATAAAATGAATTACTGAGCACTTCTAGAAAGTCTTATCCAAATTATTGGCCTACTACCTGGTGTGGACAAGATAAAAATTATTCAAACAACATATACAAATGGTGTAAAATGTTTTGAGCCACCATTACTAGTTTGTGCTCAAGGAACAGAGTGTGTTCCTTTTACAAATGTTGCTAGAAACCAACTTGTTGTGGCTTACTCCTTCAATTCCAATTTTCAGAAGGCATAGGCGGGTGGGCCTCTGTGAATCTAAGGCCAGCCTAGTTCACATAGGAAGATCCAGGAAAGCTGGGGCTGCACAGTGAGACCCTGTCTATAAATCAATCAAGTTGTAAATACAGTTAATTTTTAGTTCTGGTGACCAGTTTAAGGTTAGTAACCCATGTAGCACCTTGATTGAGATATAAATATTCAATGTCTTTACCAAATTAATAAAATACATGACTGATGAAAACAATAATAGTGGTTATGTTGATAATGGCCACATTTCACCGTTTCAAAAATCTCTGTAGAAAACATTTTTGGCTCATTTCTTTGGAAGATATTAATGAAATGATGAATGTGTCATTCAAAGTTTCAGAGTGTTACTCGCACTCTTCATTTTCCAGAGGATTAGAACCATAAGAAGACCAGCATTCAAGATTATATAAGGTTGCTAGGAAATGCAAGCCTGTATTTCCCCCATCAGCTTGAGTTAAGATCCTATATTTTGACTTGTATCATTGAGGTGTGATGTGGGCGGCTTTCTTTCAACTTAAAGTATCTGTCAGAATATGTGAGAGATGAGGGTTTACTCACACTTTAAAAAATAACTTCTTCTTTAACCACAAATTTGAGAAATAAGTCAAGCTGTGATCATGTAACCTTATAAAATAGTACTCATCATGATTTAATATGTAAATGAGAAAGGTCAATATCATTAGTTCATTACATAAGCTAGAAAATCCAATGTTCAACACATTATGTCAGATGATGAGTGTTTGTTAAATTAGTGACAGATCCAAAGTCCCCTTCTTAGAACTCCTGAATCTAATAGACACCAGACAACCGAATGCTCAGTTTTAGACAAATTGAAAAGTTATTTTCTGCACTGCCATATGAGTGATTATTCTTCGTTATTCATAAACTGAATTCATATTTGTCATAATTATAATTTTCTACTTATCTGCCCTAGCCTAAGTAAATCAAAAAGGTTTAATTTTAAAACGTATAATTAGAATAATTCGATTAACTCCTCACTTTCATTTAAGTCTCCATATTAAAGGAAATGAGGTTCTAAGGATTAATTTTTTACATGGCTGTGAAACCTAGCTAATAACTGCTGTAGTGAAGGCTGTTTCTGGTCCTAATTGCCACTGTGTTTGCTCACACCTTTCTTTAAAGGAACCTTGTTTGTTTTGGCAGGATCACATTTTTGCTCCTTCAGAAAATTACTTGAGAATTACTTGAGACTTATTTTTCCTTCTACCCTGGCAAAATATATGTCTCCCACCTGAGCACAAACATTGTCCTGGTGAAATCTGTTTGTTTCCTTACGGTTTTTCCATTAGAAATGGGAGCCTTTATTTTATGATTTCACATTTCATGACGGAGCCTCAAGGAAAGAAAGGAAATTTACACCACAGTAATTAAGAAAGAAGCCGAGTTTCCAGTGCTTTAATGTGGTATTTCTGATTGTGATTTCTGCCATCTGTGGAGCAAGCAGATACGGGGTTAGTTGTATTTTTTTTCTCTACCAGGCACAATTCTGGGAAATAAACTGAATTTCTGTGTGGGCTACTAAAGACACCTCCTTATAAAAACAGTTGCAAAAAAAAGGTACTGGTTCTATGGAGGAAATTGGCAAATGTCCATCTTTAACTTCTCATGCTGATATGAGCTTATTGTTGCTGGTGTTAGTGAGATAAAGGAACGTGAAATGATTGATGTAATCTCACCTGTCCAGTCTCTTAGGGTTTTGTTTATCCATGATACATGAGACGCCCCGATGGCAAAACTTTAAAGAATTCAACTAAATGTTTTCATTTGTTTCTAAGAATCTGGTATTATAGTACTTTGCCTAGAGGCAACTTGTAGGTACATGACAGCTAATTAGCTCTGTTCTTGTTAAAATTGATTCCCTATAATTCTTAAAGAAAAAAGGCTTCGTTTAAGAAGAATAGTGTGGGAATTGAACTCAGAGTACACAGGACTAAGCTATACAGGCCTTGCCATCATTTTTTAAAAGCTCCAGTGGGATTATTAAAAACAAGAGATTATTACATTCACTCTTCATTCCAATTGAGGACATTAGACCTGAGCAATGTGTGTAGCTGACAGTTGGTTCTTTTTGCTTCCCTCGTTAAGATGCTTTATGGTGCTCTGACATCAGTCTGCTGCCTTCCATGGCCATTGTGCAGGACCGTTGCTGGATCCCTACTGCTCGGTATAATGCCTCAATATTTTATGCATATAGTATTTGTTTAGTGTGGAGTGAATGAATGAAATATTCTAGTGTCACAGTGAATGAATGACTCCCACAAACAGGTCCCCAAAGACAATGTAGTTTCTCCAGTTAAGGAAGTATTGAGGTTGGAGAGAGATGGCTCAGCTATTAAGAGTGCTGGCCACTCTTGCAGAATATCCAAATTCAACTTCCTGAACTTAACTTGGTGGCACATATTTGCCTGCAACTTCAGTCCCTGAGAATCTGATGCCTTCTTCTGGCCTCCATATGTCAGGCAGACACATGGTAAATAGACATATGTTGCAGACCAAATACTAATACGCCTAAAAATAGAAGAAAAAATGAAAGACTTTTTCATTATCAAAAGAAATAATTATGATTTCCTCATCGTTCTGCAACATTATCTCTACTAATTGGTTAGAATATGCTTAGGACAGCAGCCTCTAAAAAGTACTTTGCTTCTCAACCAGCTAATACCCATAGCTATTAAACCTGGTAGCCCGTCCATAGCATATCTTGTTAAAATTAGTCTCCTTAAACAACAGTTAGAGATGGCTGTGAATGCTGGGAACTGAACCTCTCTTTGTGTCTCATCAGGAGCAGCAAGTGCTCTTAACTGCTGAGCAGTCTCTCCAGCCCCTCTCTCCAGGTCCACCCTTCAGCATAGCTTAAGCTCTGTGTTTACAATTTTCCCATGTATTATTGTCTCATCAATACTGCCAACCTCAGAGTCTCATGTTTCCCTGGGCCGATTAGTAACATTCTAAATAAACATGGCTTGCTCCTTTTTAATCTCTATTCCATCACTTTCTAGAAGGCTTTATGTAGTTTACCATCTAACTGTTCATCCAAACATTCATTGATTTGAGAATCCCCTCATTGCCAACTTCTTGCCAAACAGTTCCAGTTTCTTCAAAGTCTGTTATCTACTAAAAGAAAGAGATACTAAGCTGCCTATTGTCACAATGTGCCTACTCCAGATACACTTCCTACTAATATAGGACCACTCTCAAATGAAGACTATCAGATGCAACTTTCTATTGTAGAGTAACCTGGCTGTGACAGTATTACCCTAGATAATAGGTATTCATATGTCTTAGTCAGGGTTTCTATTCTTGTATAAACATCATGACCAAGAAGCAAGTTGGGGAGGAAAAGGTTTATTCAGTTTACACTTCCAATTGCTGTTCATCCCCAAAGGAAGTCAGGACTGGAACTCAAGCAGGTCAGGAAGCAGGAGCTGATGCAGAGGTGATGGAGAGATGTTCCTTACTGGCTTGCTTCTCCTGGCTTGCTCAGCTGGCTTTCTTATAGAGCCCAAGACTACCAGCCCTGGCATGGCACCACCCACAAGGGGCCCTCCCCCCTTGATCACTAATTGAGAAAATGCCTTACACCTGGATCTCATGGAGTCATTTCCTCAACTGAAACTCCTTTCTCTGTGATAACTCCAGCTTGTGTCAAGTTGACACACAAAACCAGCCGGTACAATTGACCCCTTGTCAACTTGACACACAAACACATCACTATTAAGCATCAACCCTTACTTTCTTATTCCTCCCCAAGATCTAAATAACTTTAAAAGTCCCACAGTCTTTGCAAATTCTTATCAAAATTTAAATCCTTTTAAAAATATCCAATCTCTTAGAATTCAAAGTCTTTTTTACCATTAGAAGTCTCTTAACTGTGGGCTCCACTAAAATACCTTCTTCCTTCAGGAGGGAAAATATATCAGGGCACAGTCACAATCAAAAGCAAAATCAAACCTCAACCGTCTGATGTCTGGGATCCACTCAGGATCTTCTGGATTCCTCCAAGGAATTGAGTCACTTCTCCAGCTCTGCCCTTTGTAGCACACATCTTGTATTCTAGGCTCCAGATGCCTGTACTCCACTGCTGCTGCTGTTCTTGGTGGTCATCTCATGGTACTGGTATCTCCAAAACTCTGCTGTCTTCCACTGCAACTAGGCTTTGCCATGGTGCCAAGCCCCACCTCCTTTGCATGACCCCTTCAGTCCTGAGCTGTCAATTGCAACTGAGGCTGCACCTTCACCAATGACCTTCCAAGGCCTCTCACAGTGCCCAGGCCTCAGCTGTTCTTCACGACTCCTTCATGCCTTCAAGACCAGAACCATCTAGGTGACTCTTACACATTACCAAGTCCAGCCACTGCACAAGGTACAACCTTGGCTATCTCTGGAACTCAGCCTCTGTGCTCTCAGAAAACACTTCTCAGAAGATTTCACCTCAGTGATGTTGGTCTCTTCCCAATCACCACCAATTTCCCAGCTCCAGCTAACCAGCATCAATAGTCCCAGTAATGCAGTGGTTTTACTTTAGTAGTTCTGCTATCTTATTAATTACAGCTGCTCCTTCAGCCTTAGCTAACCAAAACCACAGAATCTTAACAGTCAAAATACCAATGGCCCTGATAAGAGTCTTTAATCTTCCCTCTGAAATTTCACAAGCCAGGCCTCCATCACCTGTGCTGTTCTCGACATTATCTTCCAAGCTCCTACACAACATCCCAAAGAACTCTTAACACTGAATGACTCTTTTAGCCCAAGGTTCCAAGTCCTTCCACAGTCCTCCCTGAAACATGGTCAGGTTGTCACAGGAATACCCCACTACGCTGGTACCAATTTGTCTTAGTCAGGGTTTCTATTCCTGTGCAAACATCATTACCAAGAAGCAAGTTGGGGAGGAAAGGGTTTAGTCAGTTTATACTTCCAATTGCTGTTCATCACGAAAGGAAGTCAGGACTGGAACTCAAGGAGGTCAGGGACCAGGAGCTGATGCAGAGGCCCTGGAGGAATGCTGCTTAGTGGCTTGCTTGCTTACGTCTCCTGGCTTGCTCAGCTGGCTTTCTTATAGAGCCCAAGACTACCAGCCCACAGATGGTACCACTCATAAGGGGCCCTCCCCCCTTGATTACTAATTGAGAAAATGCTTATACCTAGATCTCATGGAGGCATTTTCTTAACTAAAACTTCATTCTCTGTGATAACTCCAGCTTGTGTCACGTTGACACAAAACCAGCCAGTACAACATCCATACAGATGTATACTGAAATGAAACAGGTTTTGGAGACCCAAATTATCTCAAGAGACTAGGATGGGAGGGGCATTTCTAGAGAAATCTCCTGGCAATTTCTTAGTCCGATGTTAAAAAAAAAAAAAAAAATCTGTAAATTCTTAAAGGCAAAGGACCTTACCCTGTTGTCTGAGGATGGCTGATTAAGGATGTGGAGAAAAACATTATACCCTTCTCAAGAGGTTCATACAGTTTTAATGCCTACCACCACACTACTTTGAGAACCCTAGAAGTTTAAATATGCTTGGATTTGATGATGCAAGCAAGCATCTCTACTGCCGTGGCTTATTCATGGGGTGAAATGATTCTGTTAGCAGCAGTCACTGTGCTGACACTTTAATTTCAATGTATAAATTGCTCCTGTTAATGGGAATAATGGTCTTTTTGTACATGTGTACATCCTGTTTTCTATTATCTAATGTCCTCTCAACCTCAAGTAATCACTAAGTCTTGGTAGGAGTATAAATTAGTACAACCATTGTAGAAAAGAGCATGCAGGTTCTTTATTACCTGTATTTTTGCTACTGGTATGAATTGTAATATAAATATCTAATATTCAGGATATCTGATATATGACCCGAAAGTGTTGTGACTCATAAGTTGAGGACCACTGGTCTCTATAGAAACAGAATGTCCTGCTTTTATTTTCAGGTACAAAGGAACTGTCTTTATGTGGTAGCCAGCATGGTCAAAATACTGCCCTCTGTTCCTATACATGTAAGCATTTAATTAAGAAAATCAAGTTTGCTGGACATGGTGTGACTCAGGCCTTTAATTACAACACATGGGAGAAAGAGGCAGGCGGAATTCTTTAAGTTTCAGGCCAGCCTGGTCTATATAATGAGTTCCTGAGCTATATAGGGAGACCTTGTCTGAAAAAAAAAAAAAGAAAGAAAAAAAAAGTTAAAAATGCCTTATTATGAACTCTGTGGCTTTTTGTAAATCTTAACCTATCTTACCTCCCCAACAACTTTCTAATGAGGACACTTTTCACTCTTTCCCTGTGTGGGATAAAGGAACTGAGTTCTAAAGTCTAGTCCTTGCTTTAACTCAGGTGAATTCTAACTGCCACTCCCCTACTTACTTCCTCTACAACCCGGTCCTGGAATCTAGAACATGAATAAAGAACAGAAGCAGGTGTGCTACAACAGCTTGGCATGCTATAGATTCTTCATTAGGCATTATTTTGTTTGCCTTTTCTCCAGCTGTGAGAATCACCAAGGCAAGACAGTCAAATACATTAAGAGGGTCTGTCTTAAAAACAACTTTTCTTTTTTTATTCTTTGTTGTTGTTGTTTTTGTTTTGGTTTGGTTTGGTTTGGTTTTTTGAGACAGGGTTTCTCTGTATAGCTCTGGCTGTCCTGGAACTCACTGGACCAGGCTGGCCTCAAACTCAGAAATCTGCTTGTCTCTGCCTCCCAAGTGTTGGGATTAAAGGCATGCGCCACCACTGCCCTGCTAAAAACAACTTTTCATTGAAGAAATAATTACAGGTCTCAGAGTCCTTACAGCCTTCCCCTGATACAAGTCCAGTATCCAGTCCATTATTTTCAATCCAGAAGAAATTACTTTATATCTTACAAAGAATGCACCCAAGCTTCATTATATTAGATCAGGCCTCAGAATCTATACTTTATTTTATTTTATTTATTTATTTAATTTATACAGCATGGAAGACATTTGGTTCTATTTAGTTACTTCTGAGTCCAATTATCTCCAAGGCAGGTATTCCATCCTTACATACCCACTGACCTCACCATGGCCTGTAAGTGAATGTAATAGCATGTCTTGTCACTCACTTTTGAGACATTTCCTAGTTTGTTTTCTATTGCTGTTAGTAAAGCCACGATCAAACTCAACATGGAGAGTAAAGGCTTGATTTGTCTTACACTTTGCAATCACTGATAGAACTCAAGGCAAGAATTTGATGGCAGGGACTGAAACAGGCCAGGAAGGAATGTTTACTGGCTTGCTCCAGGCTTGTGGTGCAGCTTATACACTCCAAGACAAACTTCCCAGGAGGGACATGGCCCATAGCTAGCTGGGCCCTCCCACATCCATCTTCAATCCTGAAAATTCCCCACAAGCTTACCTTGAAGCCAGTCTGGTGGGGAGCATTTGCTCAATTGCAGTTCCTTCTTCCACAATGGCACAAACGTGTATCTACTTGAGACCAACAACAGCAACAACAGATCTAACCAGTTATAAAAAGGATATTATTTTTTAATTTTTCTGTAAAATATAATTTTCTAATCAAATTGGTCAGTATAGTGCTGTGGACTGAACTCCAGGGCTACATGCCTACTACTTAAGTGTTTTGCCATAGCACTACACTCCCAGATGAAATCATTCTATTTCCCCCTTTTTAGTTTACGATGCTTTGCCATTTCATTAGTCCTTCTTCAAAAGATCACAGTGACTGTTCTCCCAAAGTGGTATTTTTAAATATTCTGTTCTATTCAATTAGTAAATTATGACATTTATTGCTTATTTAACATCACTATTTCTAATATCTTTGTTGTGATCAAATGCAATAAAATGTGCTATGAGTCTGTCTGTATTTCTCAGTCAATTTTCCAGTTTCCACAATTATGAACAATTTAATCCCCATTGCTGTGAATTTTTCAGCCCCATGATATACCCATCAAAATTTCATGCTAAGTTCACCTCCTCTCAAATATTTAATGCTTTAATCTTTAACAAATATTAATTAATTAATTCTAGCATTTTTATTGGAAATATATATTCTTTTGTCCAATACAATAAATGGACATGTCCAGTCTATTCTGGAGATGATCGTACTTTCATATATTGCTGAGATAATTCTTTAAAATTTATTGGCCATCACTGTTCTCAATGATTAATTACTTATTGACACTCTTCAAATGTATATAGATATTTGCTTTTCTTTACTATGTTTTTATGAATATTTTTCATGTTTATCTCAAAAGCATTACTTGGAGATATAAATGGTTACTTGTAAAGACAATCCAAAACCACACTGAAAATTATTGGCCACAGAACAACCTAGATAATCTAAATATTTTATGACAAATCTAATTTTAAAATATCTAGGGATAATAATAATCTATAATGATTGGACCTTTTCTTCTAACAATATACAGGTATTCATCCATCATTTTATCCAGAAAAAAAATATTGACAGAAATACAAGCTACCATTCACTATTGTGCATGCAGGACAACAATGGAGAAAATATGACCCTTGTGTTTATGGACCTCATATTGTAGAAGAACAGACAGATATTGAGATATTTATAATTTACCATGTAGAGTATATCAGCAGGGTTAGGTGAGTAGCTCCTTCTGGAGATTTAGTGTAGTTTGAAAACGTCAGTATGTTCAGATGACATTGCACAGATAGAGGGTGAAATGGTCATATGATTATCTGGAGAAAGAATACTCCAAGCAGAGATATCAGCAAGTTTAAAGACTCTAAGATGAGCATATAGTTAGCATGTTCAAGGGATAAGGTAGGAAGCCAAAAAGATTGATGTAACGTGAAGAACAGGGCAGGAGTTACCAGAGAGTAGAGAAGTATGAATGGTTAAATCACATGTTATAAATAGATGAAGGCAAGGACTTGTTTTAGCTCTGGGTAAAACAAAAATCTATTGAACAGTGTCAAGTAAATTGTTGTAATTTAGCATTTTACTACACTTATAGTTTATCTGATGTTAATGGACAGCTAAGATAGTAAAATCGGATACTGTTAAGGAGCCTGAAAACCCCTCTCCATGCAGCTTCATTGCATTGCTTTCTTCCACAGCCATAGAGTGGACCTTTACCTTTAACCAAGTATCACGGACCTTTTTTCTATAAGTCACAATGGAATTGGTAAGACGATAGGATTAGCTCAAACCATCCCATCCATATTGCTAGAAGAAGAAGAAAAAAAAAAAAGCCCAAATACATTTATTTAACACTGCAGTACAGCAAAACCAACTCCCACTGAAATGAGTCAGAGACATAGTCATAAAGCACTGTAAGCATATTATGCCTTAAATGATAGTACAGTGGCCTAAAGGAAGTATAGCACCTTCCTAAGCATCTGAATTGCTACTAGGCTATGACTCCGGTGCAGAGAAAACTGAACCCATTATTGCTTATCCAAAATACAATAAGCAGTTGTGGTTAAATATTCCTTTTAAAACAGAGTTAATGCTGCTAAGAAAAGCTCTATATAGCATGCAACCATTAGAATACCCTGTGTGTACACACCTGTCCTTAAGCAACTGTTCCTTTAACATCAATCTCTTTGTGTTTTAATTGAAGTCACGTTTGTACAAAACTAAATATCCCAACTATAGTGGTAACTGTTTGAGTTATAGAGTCTCTTTTTGGTTCTAAAAATGGATAAGTCTTTACCAATGGACATAACGTGGAGTTCTATCAAAGCCATGAGATCTGAAGGTCTGTTATTGTTCCCTTCTTTACACTTGTTTTCTCACTTGGCTTTGTTCATTCTTTCTTTGTATTATTATTATTATTATTATTATTATTATTATTTGTTATTATTTGCAGCTTTCCAGTTTCCATAAGCATTCTTGAAGTTAGTCTGATTTGCAGAAATTATAACTTCAGTGATATCAATGTACCTGTGTTGTACATCATGGGACATGTCCTTCAGACAAATGCTGAGAAGGCACACACTTATCTTTGAAGTATTCCATGTCATGATTGTCAGAATGTAGTTTAGAAAAGCCAGGGCATACATTTGACACTTTATTGACTTGAATAAATAACACCCTCATAAAACGGTATATAGAATAAACAAACTTTCTATGTCAGACAGAAGTAATACAGGTCATTCTAAAACAAGAAAAATGATACACAGGTGTTCATAGAAGCTCTGGCCCTCTACTCAGATTGCACACTATAATTCTTCGTAGTTCCTTTTGGAGTCAAGGACCTTTATGTGATTTTCATAGAAATGGAGAAGGTAAATAAGATCATCTGAAAATTGTTGCTTTGATTGGAATGAGCATGTGCACACTGTTATGAACCATTGGCATTAAAGTATAAAGGAACAAATCTGTATTTCTTTTTTCTAATAGTAGATTTCAGAGGAAGAGGAGATAGTGAGTGAAAGGATGGAGAAGAGAAATCTAAACCCACACTGCTCTCCTGCTACAGCCTTAACCAAATCAGGAAAATATCCTATTTCCTTCATTGTGGTTATTTTTCTTTTAATCAACTATTTTTCCTTGGAAGGCAAAATTTAAAAAGGTCTGCAAGAAGCTACATGGGGAGGTTTAATTCTGAAGACTGTTCTTTAAAAGGTCACATCTCTCACTTCATCATTGGGAAAAGTGTTCTTTGCATCCTCATGATGTTCTAAGATATCCTAGAAACAATGGTCCAGCAATATTCCTGACTTGGTATATCTTCAACCTTAAAACAAGACAAGCAATCCAAATGCTGGTGCAATCCATAAGTGTAGGTGGTGCAGTTTACAATACTTGAGGTTATGTTCTTTTATATATTAGACATAGATACTTAGAAGAAATATGGTGTGGAGTAAGTGTGACTCACAAGCCCAGACATAGTTGGGCATGCCTGAAATAACCACTGTTGGTGAGGTGGAGCTATGATGTTCACGAGGCCAAAGCTAATAGATGTATCCCAGTAAAACTCTATTCCAAAAAAAATGTTTTAAAAGAACCAAAAGATTAAATGCAAATGTGTTGTGAGAATTTAATGTTTTAGTACCTCTGGTTATCTTTAAGGTAATGTATACAGTGTATTTGCCAAGAAAGATTTTTCATCACCAGCCATCTGGTAAAAATTAGTCTGAGATAAATAATTTAGCTTCCTTCTGTTCAGATACAGTTTCACTACCCTCTTCCTTGATGCTGTGAAAAGTCTTCAGAGATAATCAATTGGAAAGTGCTTTTGCATTACAGCCAAAGCGGAGCCTGAAGTTTTCTGACATTTGACTCTTTCCAATTTTTTTCTGGGCTCTTGCAAAAGGATGATGAGGTGCCAATTATTAGCAAAGCTCCTCGGAAGAATCACATACCTGTTGGCAGTCTCTGCACAAGAACACTGTCTAGTAAATCACAGACTCAGGAAGCATGACACAGGGCAGCCTAGCTGTTCAAGTAGTGCAAGTCATTTTTTAAGGATGAAAGAATAAATAATGCAGAACATATGAAAGAAATTTAGTAGTGATTAACTACATGTTCCCTGTGACCCAGTGAGTCTATAACCACAGTGAGTATTCTAGCCTTAAAGAACTGTATTTATCAATAAAAGATTTTTTCCCATTCATCAGAGAAAAAAACTCTTCACCACCTTTTGCTTTGGCCTTGTTTTTCCCGTACAGATGGAGAAGAGGAATATCATAGTAGAGCTGTCGGAGAGCAGGTACCATATTGGTGAGGGCCATGTATGCCAGGCCAAGGAGTTTAGATCTGTCTTGTGGGCAGCAGGACTTTATTTGGTGCATGTTTAGTAAAAACCTACAATGATAAAATATTTTAAGGGAGTGTCATGGATCTGTTCTCAGCATAGATATTACTGGAAGATTCATTTCTTCTGGCTGTCTAGTTCAGCCTTTATAGCATGCGGCTTTTTAGACCCAGCTGTAAGAGTTCTGCAGTAAAAGAGCAAAGGAAGAAGAGATCCTGTGGATTTAATTAAGAAGAAAGGCCATATAGTGCTCATGATCAGCATATTGGTAGCTCAAGAAATCATTTTAAAGGGTGACTCTGAATTTGTTTGTTATTGTGAGTTTTGTGAAACCATTTCTGTTATACAATTACCATAAGGTTTAAGTGCTCCTTGCAAAGATTATTTATGCATCTTGAATTCACATGCAAATGCTGTAACAATCTATACTGTTGAAAATGAATGCTGAAAATCACTCTAAGTAGGTAATAGTTGTCCAAAGCTTTTAAAACACTAGTCATTTTTATAATTCTCAGAATGTATTTTATTTTATTGTTTTCAACTAGTTTTACATGGCTAACAGATACTTGAAATTTTGACTTGCGTGTTTCGATAAAGAATATCATTCACCTATTTTGAAAATGTAACGTCACCAGGCACCTTCTAAAGACATCATATTAAGGTAAAATGCTGCAGTATTTCAGAAAATAAAGCAAGATATTTTAAAACTGAGTAACTAGGACTTCTGTCATGAGTACTACATACTTGGTGTCTACAGAGAGAATGCAGGTGAGGCTTCACTGCAGTGCATTCTAAATATTCATGGCATTAGGTGTTCTAAGACTCAGCAACATCATGGTGATGGCAGTTTTCCCATAGAGAGCTGTCATCTTGCTTAATGGAACACAGTGACACATCTAAGCATTTTTATGTGCCTTGTGGAAATATAATTCACTTTATGATAGTGACATTCATGTTTCAAAAGGTCTTGTTTTAATTGACTTTTTCAAGATGTTTGTCTAATACATAGTTCTTTAAAAACCTGGTTTTCTTGTGTGGTTTGTTTTTAGAGATGAAGGGATATTGCATGAAAAGATATCTCCCAGAAGAAATAGGGTTACTTTTGTATGTGGTTCATCTGAAGATGCTAACTGATCCCTGCGCACAACTAGTTTTTGTGATTAAATATTTCTAGCAATCTTTGCCACTGGAGAGGAGAAAACTTTTTTTCCTGCCTTCTCTATGAAACCTTGGTGTCCAGGATCATAGAATAGGGAGAAACAAAGTCAATGTAGTCTCAACTTTCTATTTCATCCAGCTTTTCTTTGTGTTCTGTTTCCCGCTGTGAGTTCCTTATACATGCCCGTGCGAGTTTGCCTAGATTAATTTCAATTTCACTGTTATCTACACATGGGCCTATACATGTACAGTCACTCTAAAATCTCTAGGGTACAGGAGAATTCATTGGAGAAGAAAACCCCCAAATCAGCTGAAATACTTGGTGGAGATTTTTCAGTAGAAGAATGAACTGTTTCTTGCTTGGATTAGGAAAATGTTAAACGGGCAGATTAGCATGAGGTGAATGCAAAGCTGCTCCCTGTTGTGGAAAGAGAGGCAGCATGGGAAGACTGCTTTCCTTGTTTGCTAATATGTATTAAGACTGTTTACTTCTTCAGGGACCCAGGTCCAGCTTTACAAATCAAGTTGCCTTAGCATAAGGGCCTGCCATTGGTCAGCTCCAGCTGAGTCCAGCTTCTTCCTACAGAACCTAATTCCCTGCTCAGAATTTCTGCCAGAGTTGAAAGTCTTGTGCCAAAGCCACATTCTAATTTGTGAACATTGCTCATTTCATTTTGTTCAACAACAACAACAGCCACACACACACACACACACATACACACACACAGAGAGAGAGAGAGAGAGAGAGCTCTTCTGAGAGTAATTTTCTTTTAAAAATCTATCCCAAACCATTATAATTATTACCTTTATTATCATTATCATTATTAAACTGTCCCATACCTGTCTCCAGAATGCCATAACTGTTCAGTAGTAGGAAAGTTTAAAAGTAGGCATTGATTAAGGATTAAGTATTGTTAGATTTTTTTCCTTACTGTTTTTATTACTCAGCTACACTATGAAAGTAGATCCAATGACATGGCACTTTAGAACAAAAGAATTAAGATAGTAATGTTGTAGTTCTTGTAGCATAGTAATTAACATGACGCATGGAAATGCCATTTGGCCCAATAGTGCTAGATTATTTCAGAAATACCTTTAGTATCATATGTGCTCACTTGCTCATATTATAATAATTTTAGTTTTACAGCCTTAAGGTCTCTTAAGACCTAAATGGCAACCTTGCATATTGTTACCTTTGCAATCACTGAAAGTGTATCTCATCTGTAGAATTAATCTATGGCATTGACCCCTCACAGAAATAGAAAGGGACTCCTCTAGTCCACATTCCTTTTTGTAGCAGTTTCTGGTTGACAGTGGGTGGGACAGAATGGTGTCTTTTTGGGCTTATTCTGCAAACTGAAAGTGAAGATAGGAAAGGGATTCACTGAACACCAACATGTGTGCTAGCCACTTGCCATGCCCTTTCCGTTCTCATGGTAAGGCACATAATGTAGTTCCCATCTTGTAGGTGCAAGTCAGAAAACACATTAATTGCTTAAAGTCAGAAAGCTAGACAGTGGAAGTGGGCAGATTTGATCAGAAGCTTTCTGTGTTGAGAAGGCAGAGAACACATAGGAAGGAAGGTAATCCTTTAGCAGATATTAAAATTGTGTATTAAACATCTGATTTAATCTGATATTTTTCTCTCTCTACATAGCCCTGGCTGTCTTAGAACTCACTATGTTAACCGTGCTAGCCTCAAAGTCATAGAGATCTGTCTGACCATCTCTACCTCCTGAGTGCTGGGATTAAAGGCACACAATGCTACTCTCATTATTTAAGATTTTTTTGCATTTTATTTCCTTATCTCGTGTGTGTGTGTGTGTGTGTGTGTGTGTGTGTGTACATGTTTGTGCTACCCAACAACTAGTATTTGGATGAAGTGTTTTTAGAATTGAGTTGATAAAGAAATTGAGTTGATAAAGAAATTGAGTTGATAAAGAAATTGAGTTGATAAAGATCTTGGGCTGACAAAATCTCTCAGTGAATAAATATGCTTGCTATACAAGCCTGGGCACCTTAGTTCAAGACCTGGAACTGCTTAAAAGTGGAAGGAAAGAACTGATTCCTAAAACGATGTCCGCTGACCCACACATTTGCACCATGGCATCTGCCCTCTCCCTATTAACAATAATAATATTTAATTTAAGAATACAGTTACTTATTAATGACTGCTTCCATGCTTGTTTTGTTGTTTTTCCTCACCTTTGAAGTGGAAATTTTTTTTCAGTGTCCAGAACTGAAGATCAAAGCTAAATGCTATTAAGATTAAATCAAGGGCCATGTGATGGCCCAGCAAGTGAAGGAATTTGCCACCAACCAAACCTGATAACATGTCTCTGGAGATCAAACTCCAGAGACATGTCTTGCAAGGAGAGGACTGAATTTCACAAGTCATCCTATGACCTCCATATATAATTTGCGAATGTCATGCAAAGTAGCAGCAATCCAGCATCTCTCTGTGACTCTGTTTTAGTCCCTCCATTTAAAGAGAGGTCTTTGTGCTATGTCCTCCCTTACCGGGTTCTGTGTTGGCAATAGAACACACACTGTAGTAATTTCCATTCTGCAGCTCATTGTTCTTGTCTAGTAAGCGGTACTAGAAGGAATCTTTTTGGTAAAGCTTTGAAGAAGCAGATTCTTAGCTATTCTAAGCTATACTCTTCTGCAAAGACAGACTCCATGCAAGGGGTTGTGTTCAACCCCTATTCAGCACAAATCAAAACAGTGATTCCAGAACTTAACCTGAAGTATTCAACCATTCTTTACACCCACTTTGTGTGTGCTTTTCATTTTAATCAGCTACCCATCCTTTTCAGTGTATATAGAATCAAGTAACTTTCCTCATTTCCCTGCTGGTTTGTTGGATCTTTGGGAAAATTTTCAGAACTCTTAAGCTTTCATTTTCAGCCAGGAGCTTGCAAAAGCTATTTTAAAAGATTCAACCTACTAAGCTTGCTCTCCTGCTGACTACAAGTCCCTCACAGGTCATTATTTTGCAAATGGATTTAGATCACGTTCTGAAGTTATTGCAGAGAGGAGCACTGCCACAAATTAGAAAGCACCAAGTATCATAGTAAAGGAATGCTTAAACAGGGCATTTGACTTGCAGAAAACATTCCTGATACTATTATTTAAGACAGTGTCTCTTAGCTTTAGCTGACTAGCTCAAGGTGGCTTTGAACCCATGACAACTCCCCTCATTCAGTCTTCCAAGTCCTCAACGTACAAGCATATTCCCGCATGCTCATCTAATCCTGATACTTGTTATTCACCTTTCAAACATGTATGTTAGGGCCTGGAGACATGGCTCAACCATTAGTGAGCCACTGCTCTTTTGGAGGACCTAAATTTGTTTACCAGCCCCCATGAAGGACAACCCACAGGCCTCCAACTCCAGCTTATTAGCACATAGTCCCCAGAACACAATACACAATTTAAAATAAAACATATCTTTAAAACAAAAAGCATGTAAGTCAACCCTGATTGTGTATGGAGTTACTCCTCATAATAGACACATTTTAATAGATGAGTGTTCTTTACACAAGTTAAAAAAAAATCTTTCTGCTGATTTCTGTTAAACAATTGAATCCTTTATTAAGTTTAAATTATTATTTGGTTTTCTTACAATCTGTCTGAAACATTTTTTTCTTTAAGTGATTCATGTTTTCACAAATGGCAAAATTCCATTGTTTTGATAGCCGAATAGTATTCTATAATGTATGTGTGTTCCACAATTCCTTCATTTTGTCTTCAGATGATAAGCACCAAAGTTATACCCATAGTAGTTTCTTCACTACTATGAATTGTGTTGCAATAAACATCAGGATATAGATAGATGCCATAAGCATTACTGGCTTTATTTCCTTTTAATATACATTTGGTGGTAGTGAAATTGCTGGACCTGATGATAGCTCTATTTTAAGATTTTATTTGTTATTGTATGTGTAATTTGTGTGTTTATGATATGGGGGAGCTGCCAGGGTGTACATTTTAAAGTCAGAGGACAATTTTAGGAGGCATTTCTCTTCTTCTGCCACAGACTCCAAGGATGGAAATTTATATCACCAAGTGTTCATTTCCAGCACTTCTGCTAGAAGAATCATGTTGATGGACTTAAAAAAAAAATAAGCAGCATCCATAGTGTTTTCTCTAATTAGTTAGCTGTACTAACTAATTTGTATACCAGTTGTGTGTTGGAGTTCTCCATGTTTCACATCCTCAGTATTGTTTGTTATCTTATGTCTTTGTGATAACCATTCTTACTAGAGAGGACTGTGCTTTATATTTTCTTATGCCTGGTAACTAGTGATGTCCAACATTGTTATATACTTATTGAACAGTTCTGTGACCTATGACAAATGCTTTTAGCTATAATTCAGTTAATTGGGTTTAGTTATGTGAAATTCTATACATCTATACATAATCTCAATAACATCAACCCTTTTTCAGATGCATAGTTTGTAAATGTTTTGATCTGTACTCTATAGGGGGCTCATGTTCATTTTTTTCTTCATTGTGCAGAAGGTTCATGTGATAGAATTTTGTTTGGTTTCACTTTTGTTTCTTCGACTTTTAGGCTTAAGTATAAAAAAATTAAAAAAAGACATAAGGTTAATGAAGCATAAGAAAAACCTAGAACTAAGTCTTTTGGTTCATGGACCTTATGCGTTTTTTGATACTTAGCCTTATTTTAAGGTCAGACAATATAGTCCCTTTAATTTTTTTCTCTCATTGGCTTTGGATTCTTGGAGGAGGAGTGATTATATGGTTCTATACAAAATTTTGCTACTTACTGACTTAATCATCATGGCTTGAGCAGCCTGCTTTCTTACAGAAGCAAGGACCACCAGTCCAGAGGTGGCATCATACACAGTGGACTTATCCCTCCCTGATCAATCATTAAGAAAATGCCATACAGAACTACCTATACCCTGATCTTATGAAGGTATTTTCTGTCGTTTTCTTTTTCATACTTTATTTACATTTCAAATGTTTCCCCCTTTCCAGATCTCCCCTTTGGAACCTCCCCATTCCTTCCACCCTCCCCCTGCCACTATGGGGGTAATCTCCCACCCACCCACCCACCCACTCTCGTCTTCCCTCCTTGGCATTCTCCTATACTGGGGGATCTAACACTCTCAGGCCCAAGGGCCTCTCCTCCCCCTGATGGATAACAAAACCCTCCTCTGCCGCATTTGTGGCATTTTCTTAATTGAGATTTCATCCTCTTGGATGAAGCTAATTTGTGTCAAGTTTACACTAAACCCCTTTGCTTAATTTATTTCATCTATTTAATTATTTCCTAATTGTAATAAATTGGATGGCCTTCATGGTGAATTTTAGGCAAGGTCCTCCTACGTAGCTGAGGCTGCTCTCAAATTTATTACTTATCATAAGCTGAATTTGAGCATATACCTCAGCCAACCATTTTTTTTTTCTCTGTGTTTGTGCATATATGTGGAGATTCTGGGGTTTCTGGAAACGTGTATCTACAGACAGTAACAATTTGACTCACTCTTTCCAGTCTTTTTTTTAATTATTATTATTATTAAAGAATTAATTTTTTATTGGTCATTTTATTTATATACATTTCAAATGTTATCCTCCTTCCTGGGTTTCCCCTCTACAAATCCCCTACCCTAGCTCCTCTCCCCCTGCATCTATGAGGGTGTTCATCCACCCACCCATTCCTCCTCCCTGCCCTCGAATTCCCCTACATTGGGGCATCCATCTAGCCTGCACAGGAGCAAGGACCCCTCCTCCCACAGATACCTGACAAAGACATCCTCTGCTACATATGCAGCTGGAACCATGGGTCCCTCCACATGTAGTCCTTGGTTGGTGGCTTAGTCCCTGGGAGCTCTGGGGGGTCTGGTTGGTTGATGTTGTTCTTCTTCTGGAGTTGCAAACCCCTTCAGTCCTTTAACTTGTCCATTGCTGACCCCATGCTCAGTCCAATGGTTAGCTGTGAGCATCCACATCTGTATTTGTCAGCTCTGGAATAGCCTTTCATTAGACAGCTATATCAGGCTCTTGTCAGCATGCATTTCTTGGCATCCACAGTAGTGTCTGGATTTGGTGACCATATATGAGATGGATCCCCAGGTGAGGCAGCCTCTGGATGGCCTTTCCTTCAGTCTCTGCTCTACACTTTGTCTCCATATTTGCTACCATGAGTATTTTGATCCCCTTTCTAAGGACTAAAGTACCCACTCTTTGCTCTTCCTTGTTCTTGAGCTTCATGTGGTCTGTAAATAGTATCTAGGGTTTTCAGAGCTTTTGGGCTAATATCCACTTAACAGTGAGTACATACCATGTTCATTCTTTTGTGACTAAGTTACCTAGCTCAGGATGC
The DNA here is from genome assembly GCA_019843965.1 of Rhynchomys soricoides. NCBI lineage: Eukaryota > Metazoa > Chordata > Mammalia > Rodentia > Muridae > Rhynchomys > Rhynchomys soricoides. The sequence goes on along the minus strand of JADRCH010007414.1, from coordinate 211,884 downwards.
TATTTTCAAGTTCCATCCATTTGCCTAAGAATTTCATGAAGTTGTTGTTTTTAATAGCTGAGTAGTATTCCATTGTGTAAATGTACCACATTTTCTGTATCCATTCCTCTGTTGAGGGACATCTGGGTTGTTTCCAGCTTCTGGTTATTATAAATATGGCTGCTATGAACATAGTGGAACATGTGTCTTTATTACATGTTGGAGCATCTTCTGGGTATATGTACAGGAGTGATATAGCTGGGTCCTCAGGTAATATTATGTCCCATTTTCTGAGAAACTGCCAGACTGATTTCCAGAGTGGTTGTTTCAGCCTGCATTCCCACCAGCAATGGAAGAGTGTTCCTCTTTCTCCACATCCTCACCAGCATCTCCTGTCACCTCCGTTTTTGATCTTAGCCATTCTGAATGGTGTGAGGTGGAATCTCTGAGTTGTTTTGATTTGCATTTCCCTGATGACTAAGAATGTTGACCATTTCTTTAGGTGCTTCTCAGCCATTCTAGTTACCTCAGTTGAGAATTCGCTGTTTAGCTCTTTTCCCCATTTTTTAAAATTGGGCTATTTGATCTGTGGAGTATAACTTCTTGAGTTCTTTGTATATATTGGATATTAGTCCTCAATCAGATGTAGGATTCATAAAGATATTTTCCCAATCTGTTGGTTGTCATTTTGTCCTATTGATAGTGTCCTTTGCCTTACAGAAGCTTCACAATTTTATGAGATCCCATTTGTCAATTTTTCATCTTAGAGCATAAGCCATTGGTGTTCTGTTCAGGAAATTTTCCCCTGTGCCCATGCATTCGAGGCTCTTCCCCACTTTCTTCTCTATAAGTTTCAGTGTACTTGGTTTTATGTGGAAGTCCTTGATCCATTTGGACTTGAGCTTTGTACAAGGAGATAAGAACGGGTCTATTTGCATTCTTCTACATGCTGACCTCCATTTGAACCAGCACCATTTGTTGAAAATGCTGCTGGAAAAATGGCTGCTTTTTCCACTGGATGGTTTTAGCTTCTTTGTCAAATATCAAGTGACCATAGGTGTATGGGTTCATTTCTGGGTCATCAAATCTATTCCGTTGACCTTCCTGCCTCTCTCTGTACCAATACCATACAGGTTTTACCACTATTGCTCTGAGATACAGCTTGAGGTCAGGCATGGTAATTCCCCAGAAGTTCTTTTATTGTTGAGAATACTTTTCGCTATCCCCGGATTTTTGGTATTCCAAATGACTTTGCAAATTGCTCTTTCTAATTCTATGAAGAATTGAGTTGGAATTTTGATGGGGATTACATTGAATCTGTAGATTGCTTTTGAAGCAAGATGGCCATTTTTACTATATTAATCCTGCCAATCCATGAGCATGGGAGATCTTTCCATCTTCTGAGATCTTCGATTTCTTTCTTCAGAGACTTGAAGTTCTGGTCATACAGATCTTTCACTTGTTTGGTTAGAGTCACACCAAGGTATGTAATATTATTTGTGACTATATTGAAGGATGTCATTTCCCTAGTTTTTTTCTCAGCCTGTTTATCCTTTGAGTAAGAGGAAGGCTACTGATTTGTTTAATTTAATTTTATATCCAGCCACTTTACTAAAGTTGTTTATCAACTGATAGGAGTACTCTGGTGGAGTTTTTTGGGGTTACTGAAGTATATGACCATATTATTTGCAAATAGTAATATTTTGATTTCTTCCTTTCCAATTATTATCTCTTTGACCTCCTTTTGTTGTCTAATTGCTATAGCTAGAACTTCATATTGAATAGAAAGGGAGAGAGTGGGCAGCCTTGTATAGTCCCTGATTTTAGTGGGATTGATTCAAGTTTCTCTCCATTTAGTTTGATGTTGGCTACTGGTCTGTTTTGTATTGCATTTACTGTGCTTAGGTATGGGCCTTGAATTCCTGATCTTTCTAAGACTTAGCATGATGGGATGTTGACTTTTGTCAAGTATTTTTTCAGCATCTAATGAAATGACCATGTGAGTTTTTGGAGGGTGTTTTTTTTATGTAGTAGATTACGTTGATGGATTTCCGTATATTGAACCATCCTTCCTCCCTGGGAGGAAACCTACTTGATCATGGTAAATGATCTTTTTGATAAGTTCTAGGATTTGGTTTGCAAGAATTTTATTGAGTATTGTTGCATCTGTGTTCATGAGGGAAATTGGTCTGAAGTTCTCTTTCATTGTTGAGTCTTTGTGTGGTTTGGGAATAAGCGTAATTGTAGCTTCATAGAATGAATTGGGTAGTGTTCCTTCTGTTTCTAGTTTGTGGAATAAATTGAAGAGTATTGGTATTAGGTCTTCTTTGAAGTTCTGATAGAATTCTCCACTAAACCCATCTAGTCCTGGGCTTTATTTACTTGGGAAACTTTTAATGTCTGCTTCTATTTCTTTAAGGGTTATCAGACTGTTTAGATGGTTTATCTGATCCTGATTTAACTTTGGCACCTGGTATCTGTCTAGAAACTTGTCCATTTCATCCAGATTTTCAAGTTTTCTTGAGTATAGGCTTTTGTAGTAAGATCTAATGATTTTGAATTTCCTCAGAATCTGTTGTTTTATCTCCCTTTTCATTTCTGATTTTATTAATTTGGATACTGTCTCTGTGCCCTCTGGTTAGTCTGGCTAAGGGTTTATCTATCTTGTTAATTTTCTCAAAGAACCAGTTCCTGGTTTTGTTGATTCTTTGTATAGTTCTTTTTGTTTCTATTTGGTTGATTTCAGCCCTGAGTTTGATTATTTCCTGCCATATTCTCTTCTTGGGTGTATTTGATTGTCTTTGTTCTGGAGCTTGCAGTTGTATTGTGAAGCTGCTAATGTATGCTCTTTCCAGTTTCTTTTTGGAGGCACTTAGAGCTATGAGTTTTCCTCTTACCACTGCTTTCATTTTGTCACATAATTTTGGTATGATGTGCCTTCATTTTCTTTAAATTCTAAAACATCTTTAATTTCTTTATTTCTTCCTTGACAAAGTTTTCATTGAGTAGAGTGCATTGTTCAGCTTCCATGTTTATGTGGTCTTTCCTTTGTTTTTGTTGCTATTGAGGACCAGCCTTAGTCCATGGTGATCTGATAGGATACATGGGATTATTTCAATCTTCTATTTGTTGAGGCCTGTTTTGTGACCAGTTATATGGTCAATTTTGGAGAAGGTACAATGAGGTGCTGAGAAGAAGGTATATTCTTTTGCTTTAGGATAAAATAGTGTGTGTGTGTGTGTGTGTGTGTGTGTGTGTGTACATATGTATGTATGTATGTATGTATGTATGTATGTTTGATCCATTTGGTTCATAACTTCTGTTAGTTTCACTGTGTCTCTGTTTAGTTTGTGTTTCCAAGATCTGTCCATTGATGATAGTGGGGTGTTGAAGTCTCCCACTATTATTGTGTGAGGTGCAATGTGTGCTTTGAGCTTCAGTAAAGTCTCTTTTATGAATGTGGGTGCCCTTGCATTTGGAGCATAGATGTTCAGAATTGAGAGTTCTTCTTCGTAGATTTTTCCTTTGACCAGTATGAAGTATCCTTCCTTATCTTTTTTGATAACTTCTGTTTGAAAGTTGATTTTATTCCATATTAGAATGTCTACTCCAGCTTGTTTCTTGGGCCCATTAGCTTAGAAAATTGTTTTCCAACTTTTTACTCTGAGGTATTGTCTGTCTTTGTCACTGAGTTGCGTTTTCTGTATGCAGCAAAATGCTGGGTCTTGTTCTCATATCCAGTCTGCTAGTCTATGGCTTTTTATTGGGGAATTGAATCCATTGGTGTTAAGAGATATTAAGGAGAAATTATTGTTGCCTCCTGTTATTTTTGTTCTTAGAAGTGGAATTATGTTTGTGTGGCTATCTTCTTTTGGGTTTGTTGAAAGAAGATTACTTTCTTGCTTTTTCTAGGGTGTAGTTTCCCTCCTTGTGTTGGCGTTTTCCATCTATTATCCTTTGTAGGGCTGTGTTTGTGGAAAGATATTGTGCAAATTTGGTTTTGTCATGGAATATCTTGTTCTCTACATCTATGGTAATTGACAGTTTTGCTTTCTATAGTAGCCTGGGCTGGCATTTGTGTTCTCTTAGGGTCTGTATGACATCTGCCCAGGATCTTCTAGCTTTTATTGTCCCTGGTGAGAAGTCTGGTGTAATTCTGATAGATCTGCCTTTATATGTTACTTGACCTTTTTCCCTTACAGCTTTTAATATTCTGTCTTTCTTTAGTGTATTTGATGTTTTGATTATTATGTGACTAGAGGAATTTTTTTCTGGTCCAATCTATTTGGAGTTCTGTAGGCTTCTTGCATATTGATGGGCATCTTTTTCTTTAGGTTAGGGAAGTTTTCTTCTACAATTTTGTTGAAGATATTTACTGGCCCTTTAAGTTGGGAATCTTCACTCTCTTCTATATCTATTATCCTTAGGTTTGGTTTTCTCATTGTGTCCTGGATTTCCTGGATGCCTTGGGTTAGGAGCTTTTTGCTTTTTGCATTTTCTTTGACTGTTGTATCAATGTTTTCTATGGTATCTTCTGCACCTGAGATTCTCTCTTCTATCTCTTGTATTCTGTTGATGATATTTGCATCTATGACTCCTGATCTCTTTCCTAGGTTTTCTAACTCCAGGGTTTTCTCCCTTTGTGATTTCTTTATTGTTTCTTTGTCCATTTTTAGATCCTGGATTTTTTTTTCAATTCCTTCACCCATTTTGTTTTGTTTTCCTGTAATTCTTTAAGGGATTTTTATGTTTCCTCTTTAAGGACTTCTACATGCTTACATGTGTTCTGTATTTCTTTAAGGGAGTTATTTATGTCCTCCTTAATGGCTTCTATCATCATCATGAGAAGTGATTTTAGATCCGAATCTTGCTTTTCTGGTGTGATGGCATATCCAGGACTTGCTATGTTGGGAGAACTGGGTTCTGATGATGCCAAGTAACCATAGTTTCTGTTACTTATGTTCTATGCTCTTGCCATCTGGTTACCTCTAGTGCTACCTGACCTCGCTGTCTCTGACTGGAGCCTGCCCCTCCTGTGATCCTGTTTGTGTCAGAACTCCTCAGAGTCCAGCTGTCTTTGGGATCCTGTGATTCTGGGATCATGTCCTTCTGAGATCCTGGGTATGTCAGAGGTCCTGGGAGTCAAGCTGCCTCTGGGACCCTGAGATCCTGGTGTGTCCAAGCTCCTGTGATCCTGTGATCCTGGGTGTGTTAGAGCTCTTGGAAGTGGAGCTTCCTCTGGGTGATGTGGTATTGGGTACAGAGCTAGTGCCCAAAGTCTGCACAGGGTACCGGCTCAGACTGGAAGGAACTGGTGCCACTGGCTAGACTGGGTTCCTGTGTCCCTGGATCCTGCTGGTCCCAGTTACTCCCTGGTATTGGTGCAGATTTTGTGGCCTCCTCACTTATGCACTTGGGAGTCGAACTTCCTCTGAGTGTTGTGGGACTGGGTACAGAGCTAGTGCCCAAGGTCTGCTCAGGGTACAGGCTCAGACCAGCTATTTGTAACTTATTTTAATATATTTTTTGTTTTGCTTTGTTTTCTTGAGACAGGGTTTCTATATGTAGCCCTGGATGTCTTAGAACTCGCTCTGTACATTAGGCTGGCCTTAAACTCAAGATTCGCCTGACTCTGCCTTCTGGGTACTGGGATTAAAGTGAGCATCACCAGGCCTGGTTGTGGTTTTTGTTTTGATTTGGTTTTTAGAAATGTTCAATCTATTTTAAAAATATTTCTTCTATGTAATACGGGCTGCTAGTGCTACCACCTAGAGCCAATGACAACCTGAGAAAACCCCCAACACCTGGCTCTGTTTTTACATTTTAATAGGCTGAATAATCCCAGGCATGATACAGCTTGATAGAACTGGAAGATACAGGGTAACCCTGTTAAATCTGTAAGGGAACTCTGGAACTAAAACATTGTATATGAGTCCTCATTGACAGTCCTAGTATAGTTCTAGTTTTTATTGATGAAGAACTGTAGGGGAAAAGCAATATTTTGCTATGTTTTGTGGAGTCAACCTAGGGCGAATTAAAGTACCCATGTAATATCCTGGAATATAAAAGTGACATCAAGAAATTTTGTTGTAACAGTATGAGGCAAAAAATAGCCCTATGTAATATAGTTACACATAATTTGCATTTCTTTTCAAATTCTTGCTAATTACCATGTGTACTTTTAAGTCCTTTTGTGGCATGGAATTTCACAAGGCCCATTTAAATAACTCTCTCTTTTAGTGCTGTGGATTACAGCACTGCAGCCATTTCAGCCTGCTTCAGAAAGAAATAAAAAGTGAAAGGAGACAAAACAATTTTCTGGGAACCCAGCTTTGAGGAGGACACTAAATGCAAAGTATAATTCATCTGTAGCTAGAATTTGGGGTAGAATTATATTCTAATATATTAGTAAAATATACATAGGCTGATCTTATTCCTTGAATTTGATCCCAGATGAAAAGGAACTCTGAAAATATATATTGCCCTTGTCTTCTGGTCATTTATTATCAAAAGAAACCCTACATTAGAGTTTCATTCATATACAGCCTCTCATTGACTCTTCTGGCAAAACCATAATAAAGTTAATAGGACTGGTAGATCTTTTTCATCATTTCACAAGAAAGGCCACTGTAATTTAAATGGAATTTTAGATTTTGGACACAGAAAGACAAGAGGGAGTGCTCTTTAGTCTTACTTTCAGCCTAAGCACTGTTCTGTCTTTATAACTTATTTTAAAAGGATTTTTGTAAACTTTACGTGAATAAGTGTTTTGCCTGTGCTAATGTATGTACACCACATGTAAGCCTGATGCCCCCAAAGGCCAGAAGACTACATTGGATCTCTTGGACCTGGAGTTACTTGTAGCTGTAAACCACCATATGTGTGTGCTGGCAACTGAATCTGGGTCATCTACAAAAGCAGCTAGAGCTTTTAACTGCTGAGCCATCTCCCCAGATACAGTACTTTCTCTTTTTTACCCTCTTTTGTCTTCTTCCCTCTCACTCTCCCCTTCCAAGTTTTGAAAATTAGGTTTACCAGGCTGGGGAGTTGGCTTATTTGACATAATGCCTGCTACATAAGTGTAAGGACTTGAGTTTGGATCCACATTATCTGTGCAAAGTCAGTAGACACAGTGCACAGTTCTAATCATAGCACGGGAGTTTGATGATCAGAGATGAATAGATCTCTGGAGCTCAGTGGGCAGGCAACCTGATGAACTATAGGTCCAATAAGAGAAGCTGTTTCAAAATAACTAGGTAGACAACAATCAAGGAAGACACCCAGGGTCAACTTCTACCTTCCACTATAAATACCTGCACATTCACTGACAGGCACATGTGCACACACCCACAGAGACATGCACATACAACACACATGCACATGTGTGCATGCACACACAGACACACACACAGACACACACACACAGACACACACACACGATTCATCTCTTGGCTTATTTCCTCATTTCCTCATTTACTGTTTTTACCCTAGTAGGCAAGTCTGGTATTCATGTCTTTCCTATGAAATAGCCTTCTATTTATTATGAAAGTGCCATGCCAGAATTAACCTTTTTTTTCTTTTAGTTTGTACAAGGCCTCAAAGGTCTCATCATATGATATTACACTTTACATATAATTTTCATCATATATGAGTAGGTCACCTACTGTCAACCAGGCCTTATAATGAGAACTGCTCTCAATTTCTTAGTCCCACAGTTTTTTTAACATGAAAAAAATCATAGTACCTTTATCATGAATTTATGCATTTGTTTGGCAAACAGAACACAAAGTGGTGATTCCCTCTTTCTCAACTCTTTCCTACTATGCTTTGAACTCAGTAATAATGAAGTTTATTTGCCTCAAATGTACCCTGGGAGAGAACATCAAAGCTCTGAATATAATAATTAGTCCTAGATTTTGAGATCACTGATGGAAGGGAGGTCTATCTAGGGAATATAGGTAGTTACCTTGTCACCCCATGTGCATAATTTATATTTTAAAATTCCATTTACTTATAAAAGAGCTGAAACTGATATAAATGTATTCATGATTCTCAAGATGCTGCAGAATCATTGACATATACAAATCAGACCTGCTTAAATAACCTGCACATTTTAAATCCAGAAAATTAATTATCATTAGAATATGGCTCAGGATTAGATGAATGACCCTTGGTAGTGACAGTAATTGCTAACTTAATTGGAGGATTAGTCTGCTGAAAATGCACTGGCAGATACAAGGGGAAAAGAGGTCACCGGGGCCATTGAAGAGAAAGAAAAATCCGTTAAAAATGTTTATAGGACTTGCTGGAAAAAAATCATGTTTCTGGGATGTAAATAATGTTTCTGTTGATGTATGGGCATAAATGTAGGAACTGTTTATATTTTCTGTGTACTCCCTGCTTTAAAAGTGTCATATGTGCATTAAACAAAATATATTGAAAAGCATTAGCCTATGCTAGGATACATATCCTTGATGTAACAAACATATATGAAAAGTTAGGACATTCCTTGTTATCCAGGTTTAATGTTACCAGTTTTTGTAGGAACTACTTCAGTAGACAATTTTACTTTCCTTAGATCCAAAAGTATCTATGCAGCCTACCTAAAAATATGTTGTGGGGGCTAAAGGTGTAAAAAGGACATTTACAGTCTATGTGGTAGTCCTCAAAGCTTCCGATCCTGCTGAGATACAGATTCAAATGTAACACTGTCACCTTGCAGTGGTATCATAGCTTAAACTTCAAGAGCACAGTAGAGGTAGGAGGATGAAAACCCTGTCATTATGGCCTCTGTTTGCCAAATTACTTACTTTAATTATAAAGGTATTTAATCTTGGTGTGACTGCTTTAATACTGGAAATGTGCTTATAGAACCTGCCTGACAAATATATGCAGAGATATTAAGCTTTGTTGTCCTAGGTCATGGTTCCTGGTTGTACAGCTATAAGTCTTACTGGCCTCACTTTAGAGCAGCTACTGTTCTATCCTAAGCCTCTTTTGGTCAAGGTTCTAACTCGACCAGGCCAAGCATACTGTACTGTGCCTATGCTTTGCCACTGTGACTGTAGCGACAAAGCCAGAGCTGCTTCTTTAAACTCTAAAAGAGAATGGCAGTTTACACCAGTCTCAAGGTTTGGGTTCTTGGTAATGTTTCTGCCACACCATTAGATCTTGGAACTATGTACACATGAATCCAGGATGACCCATGGTGCCTTTTTGGACCCAAAGTCCATTTTGAGACCTTATTGGCCCCAATGCCTCATTCCTTGGCCAAAATATGATCATAATAACCAGTTAGTATAGATTCCATATAGTTAAAAAGTTTAACATTCACAAAAAGAAACAAATCTTGAATTAGTAGGGGAATGAAATATAAATCATAAACACAGAAGATATTGGAGACAGATGATTTCATGAACTAAAATATTATTTATCTGACAAAATATGTATGAGCATGAGAGGTAAACAATATTTAAGAGAAATAAATGTGTTAAGAGTTGTAAGATTCAATGTCCCTTTTATTTTACACTCATATTAAGCAATTGGTATGAACCATATACCTATTCTAATAGCAGATATTTACCTACTGCCTTTTAAATTCAGAGAACAGCTACTGCTGTCTTCATTCAGTGCCTCTTTTGGGTCAAGACCACTGTGGTAACTTCCTTCAGGGCACCAGTGAGCAGGCATCCACAATCAATCAAAGTAAATTTGTTCCTTGATGTACATCCCACCTGGTCTCTTTAAAATAGGGCTTTCTTGACTTGTGCCGAATACAAATTCCATTATTTATATTTATTTTTACTGCTGATATATCCTGAAGAGATGCAACCGCACCCTGGTCCTTTTTGATGGACTCTTCAGGGTAGAATGGGCCGCTCAATGTTTGTGTATTCTAACAGAATCAAGACTCTTTTGCCTACTCATTCTAACATAGGATAAGAATGACAGTGTCATATACAGAGAACAGAAGACTCCTTTGGTTGCTTCAACATGCTTTTTTTTGGCCTCATTTTTTTCTCTGCTGAGCATTTGAGTCCAAATTTAGTAGGAATGACTAAGAATTTGCAGGATGTGACAAAGCATTCAGTTCATTGAGTCCTTCCTTGTCATTTTCCAATAGTTGTAACAATTGCCAAGACTTCCTCTTAACATCGTAGGTGCCACATTATTCTTAAGAGCTGTTAAATCACTCATGCAAGATCTGTCCATGCAATGACAGCCTCCTTATAAATATAGCTGATTTTATACTGTGGTATAAAGGAAATTCTCTGCAGACATTTGGAATCTGATATTCTTTTTCTTTTCATATTTTATTCACATTTCAAATGTTTCCTCCTTTCCGGATCTCCCCTTTGGAACCTCCCCATTCCCTCCACCCTCCCCCTGCCACTATGGGGATATTCTCTAACCCACCCACCCACTCACCCACCCACCCACTCTCATCTTCCCTCCTTGGCATTCTCCTATACTGGGGGATCTAACAACCTCAGGCCCAAGGGCCTCTCCTCCCCCTGATGGATAACAAGACCCTCCTCTGCCGCATTTGTGGCCAGCACCATGGGTCTCTCCATGTGTATTCTTTGGTGGGTGGATCAGTCTCCAGGAGTATTGGGGGATCAGACCAGTTGCCACTGTTGCTACCTCCCTGGGGCTGCACACTCCCTCAGCTCCTTCAGTCCTTTCTCCAAGCCCTCCATCTGGGACCTCACACTCAGTACTACTGTTGCTGTGAAGTGACTCTTGGGTATTTCAAACTTTTGGGCTAATGACCACTTAACAGTGAGTACATACCATGTTCATTCTTTTGTGACTGCGTTACGTCGCTCAGGATGATATTTTCAAGATCCATCCATTTGTCTGTGAATTTCATGAAGTCATTGTTTTTAATAGCTGAGTAGTATTCCATTGTGTCTCTGATATTCTAATAAGTCATGTAATATTCATTATTTAGTCTCAATCACTCTAATCCAGCATTCACACCAATCAGAGATTCATTAGTCAACTTGTCTTCAATAAGCTAGGCAATAAGACCTGTCATTGCTGGGGCTGGAGGTAGGGGTGGCACAGCATAGATTTGGAAACACAAGTTCACAGTCAACGTTCATGAGTATAAATCATGTGTTGTTGGTGACCTAGATAGAGCCTCTGAGAGTCAATATAGATTTAATCAGTCTGATTGGGAGAAATCACATACCATTCAAAAAATGAAATTATATTTAAAGTAGACCTTGAGCAATGAGAAGAAAGCTAGCAGACATAGAAAGAGAAAGGTAGTAAACTAACAAATGATATTCGGAAAGGCATGTGTGGTTCAGGGTGGAGGACAGAAGAATAGGGGTGACTGATTAGTAGAGGACTCTAAAGAAAACCTCCAGTCATTATTTGTGTATTTTATAGGCAAGGTGAAGTCGTTCAGAGTTTGTGAGGAAGAGAACATTACTTTAGGAAAGCAAATATCAGTAGAACAACAAGACCAATTAGGGGAGTCTTTCAAGAGTAAAGTCACATGCTGGCTAATAAGTAAGGAAGATGAAGGCCATGGGATCATGAAACAGAGAGCACAAGAGTGAATGCAAATGTCCTCTGGGTTTAGGTGTGAGCAACTGAAACTTGGTGGATTCCAGATACTAAAATAAAAATGACGGGATAAGTAGGGGATACATTAAGTGTGGACCTGCACTTCAGCTATTCCTTTTTTTTTTTCCTGTGTTGAAAATTTTCCCATCCTTCGGGGGTCAGACAAAATGATCACTTCTGTTGCTAAGAATATTCTCAGTGCCCCCATCAGAATTAAGTCTGACTTCCTCCTCTCTTCTCAGACAATTCATTATTGGGACTCACTTTCTGTACTCATGATTTTATATATATATATTGCTCTAGCCATATGCCAGATCCTTTCAGATAGAAAGTTAATGAGATGCATTAATTACCTACAAATTTTTAAGTATCATTCAAGTATATAATTGACCATCTGAAAATATATATTAAATTAATGAATACATGCTATCACACAAGATGTTAAGCACAGCATGCTTTGGAATCCTGACTTAGAATATACACCAATCGCATCCACTCATTCTCCAGCAGGGATATGTTGTTCATATGGTTGAACAGCATCATCTAACTTGATCAACTGGATCATTAACCAGATTTACTTGCAAATGATTCTGAATTTTTATGAAAGAAAAACATACTTTCTAAGGATGAATACTTTATCCAAGTGATGATTTAATTCACAAAGAACTCCAGAAATTTTCCTTATCCCTAGAGAAAATGTGGAGATTCTTTTTCATCAAATATCTTTGTAGATATACTTTGGCTTTCTCTGTGTTGAGAAAACCCCACAAGGAGAAATTTTCACAACCCATAAATAGAACACTTTTAAGTTTCTGCCATGTGACAGTTGCCCCAGAAGTACATTTATGCTTTAGTAGGTTGAATTTGCGTGACTCCTGGGAGATCTATGGTGTGTATCTATACTAAATAAAAATAACCCCCAAAGATACTCTGGCCAAATGTGTTTTTCAGAGCAAATAGGGGCATCTGGCATATTATTGAATATGGTAGGGTTTAATAAAAAAGAAAATAAAATTGCCTGCATGCTTTCTTTTCAAAGAAATGCTGAGAAATGTGTTCCCCCTTGGCTAAAGTAACTTTTAGAATATTTCAGTTGTTGTTGCTCAGATGGCGTGTATGCTGAGAATGACATTAAATATGAAAATGGAGGAAGGAAGAACCACAAAGATACTGTGTAGAAAAGACAATTGACCTAGAAAAAAATGGACAATGATTATTTTAAAACTGGGCAAAATAATCAACTGTTGTTTCTCATAACATTTCAGCAAATTAGGGAAAAAATCTGATAACATCATCTTTTATATCTCTACTCCAAGTGCCACCTCTGCTACTCTATGGATTACTTATAAATTAAAATCTTCTCTTTGTTTTCTCTAGCTCAGTAATGGCCACTTTAATATATGTTTATTCTATGTCAATGTGTGTGTGCACATACCCAGGCTAAAAAGATGGCTGCCTTTTGTCTTTGAAGCAATCTATGTTGAGTAGCAGACTTTCATTTGAATGGCCCATTCTAAAAAAAACACAGCCATGTCCAAGTCAAGAAAATCACATTCCAGGGATCAAAGTACTTTGAGTTGTTAGCTTGTGTTTGTATAATTATTGAAAATTTCTCATTATCATATTGATTTGCTTGTAAATGTAACTTTAAGGAAACACTGAGATTAGAGGTAAATTCTATTTTGAATTAAGATACAATGCCTGAAAAAAAAATTCAATTTTGTTTACCTTATGGTGAAAGATAACTTTAATTGTAGAATCATTTTAGAAATCTAGGCAACCCTCATTGTAACACTGCTTTAAAACTCAAGTAACTGGCAGCCATAATACATGATAACCCCCAAATCCAAGAAAAGTAATCACATGGCTGGAGAAAAGACTCAACAGATAAAGACCCATGTCATACAAAGCCTAGAGACCTAAATTCAATCCCTGCAACCTAAATACAAGGGAAAGGAGAAAACATCTACATACACATGTTTTCTGACTTCCATATATGAACCATGCACATACACACACATGTACACACACACACACACGCATATGTGAGCACACATACACACACAATAATAATGAGTAAATGCAAAACTAAATGTTCATTTTCTTTTATTTATTATTGACAAAAAAGATCCATACTTTGTACTCATCTTTCAATCCATGTACTCTTGAATTAGTCCAGCAACATACACTGTGAGTGCTGCCTAAATCTTCCCATTACTTACTGCAAAGAAAGCCAATCACTAATCAGCAGAATTTTCTCTTAAAATATCACATGAATTGCCTTTGGTTTCCAGTGATAATAATTTAGCCTATTCAAATAGAATCCTTCGTACAAGTTTTAACCAAGTATGCCCTAACCTCCTGAAAGGCAAATTCTAATTATTCTACTTGAATTTCACACCTGTATCAGTATTGACTTTTTTGTTTATTTACTTTTATTGCAGGAACATTTCACACCTGAGTGCAAATTCAAAGAATCAGTGTTTGAAAATTATTATGTGACATACTCATCAATGATCTACCGTCAGCAGCAATCCGGCCGAGGGTGGTATCTGGGTCTGAACAAAGAAGGAGAGATCATGAAAGGCAACCATGTGAAGAAGAACAAGCCTGCAGCACATTTTCTGCCCAAACCACTGAAAGGTAAATTTGAAAGCCCATGGACTATGGATTCTACTACAAAAAATATTAATTTTAAGTAATTTATTTTCATGCTTTTGAGTGTGAAATGTAATTCTTCCACATTAGAGCAAAAATTTCAAGCATTTCACAGCACTAAAACCATCAAGACCAAAATGTAAAAGTCATACAAACCATTGAGAGTAGTATCCACTCTCAATTTAATTTATCCCATAGTAAGAACCCTAAAGCATACCAAAATTGTTATAGAGGTTAACCATGGAGAGTAGAATATAACTTTTATAGGAAAACTCCTTTGTCAATGTAGTCCTGAGAGCTTTCATTCATAGTTTTTTATTTGTTTGTTTGTTTCAGATTAATAGAGAAAAAAGGAGAAAGCAAACTATTGTCTTAGGGTTTCTATTGCTGTGATAAAACAACATAACCTAAGACAACTTGAGAAGGAAATTAGTTTATTTTATTGCACACTAGTGCATCACAATCCATCATCTAAAGAATTAAGGACAGGAATGCTACAGGTTCGAAGCTGATACAGAGGCCATGGAGGAGTACTTCTTACTCCTTGCCTAGCTTGCTTTCTTATAGAACCCAGACTCAGCAGCCATAGGGGCACTGCCCACAGTAGGCTGGATCCTCCCATATCAATCATCAATCAAGGAAATGCCCCACAGGCTTATCTACATCCAGTATGGTGGTGACATTTTTTACCTGAGATTCTTTCTCCTGAAATGATTCTGCTTTTTATCTAATTGATATAAAACTAGCCACTACAATTAACTCCTTGTCCCCTTGTGTCTTAGTCAGGGTTTCTATTCCTGCACAAACATCATAACCAAAAAGCAAGTTGGGGAGGAAAGGGTTTATTCAGCTTACACTTCCACATCACTACTCATCATGAAAGGAAGTCAGGACTGGAACTCAAGCAGGTCAGGAAGCAGGAGCTGATGCAGAGGCCATGGAGGGATGTTTCTTACTGGCTTGCTTCTCCTGGCTTGCTCAGCTGGCTTTCTTATAGAACCCAAGACTACCAGCCCACAGATGGTACCACTCACAGTACCCACCCATCACTAAGTGAGAAAATGCCTTACAGCTGGATCTCATAGAGGCATCTTCTGAACTGAAACTCCTTTCTCTGTGATAACTTCAGCTTGTGTTAAGTTGACACATAAAACCAACCAGTACACCTTGATACACAAACACATCATTATTCTACTAGAACCTTTCCTTTCTCATTTGTCCCCAAGATGGCGTGTTGATATTAGTATCATAGTATAAAGCATTCCAACTTTAAAAGGTCCCATGACCTTTAAAATTTCAAGTATTTTAAAAGTTCAACCTCTTTACAACATCCGACATCTTTTTTAAGTTCATAGTTTCTCTGAAATATCTTAAAGTCTCTCTAATATTCCAAAGTCTTTTCAACAAAAATGATTCAAAAAACAAATTACATATTTTCTTACTATGACAAGGAATAACCATAGGATAGTCACAAACAAATCAAGTCGAAACAAATATTCAAGAATGGAAAATGTATAGTATTTGATGTTTGTGACCAAAAGTGCCTTGGGGGCAGCACTCCTCCAGCCTCGCTATTATTCACAACACACATAGCTTATCTTCTAGGCTCAACCCAGCTCTGCTCTATAGCTGTTGCTTTCCCTGGTGATCATCCCATGTTACTGGCATCTCCAAAATGTGGGGATCTGTACTCCACCAGCATTGCACCTTTACCAGTAGCCTCTCTTGGGCTCTTCTCTTCAGAGACTCTTACTCTACACATGCTATCAGTCCAGTGTCTCTCAATGGCCCCTTCAGTCTTGGGCCTTCAACTTCCACTGAGGCTATATATTCACCAGTGGCCTTTCCTCACCTCTCATAGTGCAGAGCCTTAGAAGTTCTTTATGAATCCTTCATGCCTTCAAAACTACTAACACCTGGGAAACACACAGAAATTTTGGCTGCCAGCCAAAGGTACCACTTGGCCACCCTTGGACCATAACTCTGGGTGTTGACCCTAAGGAAACCCTTCCCAGAAGATCTTGCCTCAGCGATTCTACTCTATCTTCTTAATTGCATCTGAGTCTTTAGTCCCGGTTTACATATAGCAATTGTCCCAACAAAGCAAAAGTTTATCTTTTGTGGATCTTAATTCAGATAACCCCAAGAACTCTAAAAACTTCCATCAGAAATGTCACAAGCCAGATCTCCATCATGTGCATTCATTTCTGGCCTATATTATTATTATTATTATTTGTTTCTATAACATCTCACAAACCTCTGAACACTCAATCTCTTTTCCAGCACAAAGTTCCAAAGTTCCTCCACAGTCTTCCCTAAAACGTGCTCATATCTGTGACAGAAATACCCAATGACCTGGTACTAATTTTTGTTTTAGTCAGGGTTACTATTTCTGTGATAAAACACCATTACCAAAAACAAGTTGGAGAGGAAAGGGTTTATTTTGCTTTCATTTTCTCATCACAGTTTATCAACAAAAGAAGTCAGGGAAGGAACCTAGAAGCAAGAACTAAAGCACAGCCCAGGGAGGAAAGCTGCTACTTACTGGCTTGTTCAGCCTGCTTTCTTAGAACATGTAGGAGCTGCAACTCAATGGTGACACCCTACACACAGTGAGGTGGGCTCTCCCACATAAATCAAGAAAATGCTATCATAAACATGCCTACAATCCAACCTTGTCGGGGTATTTTCTTAATTGAGATCCTCCTTTCCCAAATAATACCAGTTCGAGTCAGTTGGGCATAAAACTAGCCAAAATGGTTATTAAAATAGACTGGGAGATGGCAATATTAGAGGGGAGACGTAGACAAGAAACAGAAAATGCAAACAAAATAGGAGATTTCCTACCCGAGATTACAGTAGAGACTTAAAGAACTCCCAATCCCCTTACCCACATTTGTACACATGTTAAAATAAGTGTCACACTGTGTTTTACAGTTAATTTTCTGGAGCCAGAATACCTAAGTTCAAGGTCCAGCTTCATTGTTCACTAACTGGATGGTTGGATTGTGTGTGTTTGGTTTGGTTGTTTGTGACAGATTTCACATATGTAGCTTTCTAGTCACAGCTGGCTTCAAAATCTTGGTCATCTCCCTCAGCCTCCAAAATGCCAGAATTCTAGGCATTTGCCACCATGCCCCACTGTTAACCGAATAATCTTGAAATGTTACTACTTACACGTGCCTCATGATCATCAGTTCAATATAAGAATATTCACTGGGTTGATGGCTCATGTCTGTTATCCCAGCACTTAGTAGGCTAGTGCAAGAGAAGCCTTAGAAGCCAATCTGGGCTACCTAGTGATACCAGAGCAGCCTAAGCTACAGTTAGATTCTATCTCAAATTTTTAAAATAATGATTTTTCATATCATTATAGATATAGCATTCTTACAAGGACAAAATGTAGTGATGTATATGGTGAACTTAATATTTAGCATGTTGTACTCTGCAAATATATGCAATTGCTGTGGTGTATATAGCCCAACAATAATATTAAGCTTTCATAGTATGTCATAGAGTATATTTAAACTTCTAAGAGCTTTATTAAATGTGTTTCCATTAATCCTAGCATATTACACTGTGATAGAAGTTAGGTATTAAAATCCCTTACAGGGGACTGGATGAGGACTGGAATTCACTTAATCTAGTCTCACCCACTCTGCCAAGTACTTATATGTTTGTCTTAGTAAGCAAAAGAAATATTTTGATCTTTTTTATCTTTGTTTCTATTCAGTCATTAAAATAGATCTTTTGATAAATAAGTCTTTTATTATGTTTAAGATATTATTTTAAAATGTATTCACTGTGGAATGGCTAAGGTGAGATAACGAACATGAGCTTTGCTTCCTGGACTTAGATGTTTTAAAGTGAGACTACCTAGTATCTGTTGGATAAATTTTGAATACGACAATACATTGGTGTGCCCCTTTAAAGCTCTTACACACCATCTTTGTGCTTTTCAGTGGCCATGTACAAGGAGCCATCTCTGCACGATCTCACGGAGTTCTCCCGATCTGGAAGTGGGACCCCGACCAAGAGCAGAAGCGTCTCTGGTGTACTGAATGGAGGCAAATCCATGAGCCACAACGAATCAACGTAGCCAGTGAGGGCAAAACGAGGGCTCTATAACAGAACCTTACCTCCAGGTGCTGTTGAATTCTTCTAGCAGTCCTTCATCCAAAAGTTCAAACTTGTCAGTGAGGTTTACCAAACACACAGGCAGAGTTCCCTATTCTATCTGCCGTTATACCTTGTTATCATCCATATTAAAGCCCCATAATTTAGATTGAGCTTGTGCAAAAGAATGCCAAGCATTATCAATGAACTACACCTGGAAGAAGGACTGCCAAATTTTCTCGTGATCTCACCTATACTTTGGGGATAGATAACACAGCAAAAATATTTAACAGCACGAATGCTGGTCAATTTGCTTCCCCATTAAGAAAATTTAAAAGACCACAGCTATTCTTAACAAAACAACAGAACAATGTTAACTGCTTAAATGTTTTGTAGGGGCAAACAAATTCTGTGAACTGTGCGGTTTTCTTGGCTTCGTGTTTTCTATCTCTGCTTGATTCAAATGTACTCTTTACTTTCATATAGTGCAACTTTATGATTTCTGAAAAGTAATGGTTCTATTGACTCTGTCTCTTAATCCATATCAACCAAAGGCAGGGTTGAATCTGAATTGGCATCTGAGGCTCAAGGTAACAGTGTTCTTCTGGGTTTTCCTCTCTCTCCCCCTCTCCTTCCCACCTTCCCTCTTTCTCTCTCTCTCTTTCTCTCCCTTTTTGTTGTCAATTAGAACTGTAGCATTCTGGTCAACTTCTTGTGCTGTACTTTGTGCGTAGAAATTGAGTTGTATCGTCAATCCCAGTCAGTAAGATAAGTTGAAACAAGATTATCCTCAAATGTAGATTTCTCTTAATTCCATTCGTGTATCACGTTAATCTATTGTTGTGGCTTCTTGTGTAAAGACAGGAACTGTGGAACAGTGGCATTGTCTTTAGTGTTGTTCAGATAAGAACTGTCTCATTTGTATATGTACAAGTCCTCCTGTCATTGGATTTGGCACGTGAACATTGTATACAAGGCAATGTTAAGAATGGTTCCCCCTAAACAACATATATTATACTTGCTATTGGAAAAGTGTTTAAGACTTAGCTAGGTTTCCATTTAGATCTTCATATCTGTTGCATGGAAGAAAGTTGGAATCTTGGCATAGAGTTGCATGATATGTAAGATTTTGTGCATTAATAATTGTTAAAACCTGTGTTCCAAAAGTGAACATAGCATGTACAGGCAGTTGTCTGCCCTGTGCACAAAAAGTTACAAAAAGTTGTTTAATATTTGTTGTTGTATACCCAAATACGCACCGAATAAACTCTTTATATTCATTCAAAGAAAAAACCTTTCAACGTGTATTTATTATTCATTATGTACCATCAACTATATTAGAAATTGGACTTAATACTAAATTTCATGTATAGGGCCACTGACTTCAGATAAGCTACATTTTTTTGTTCACATGAACAAACTCACACTCTCTCTCTCTCTCTCTCTCTCTCTCTCTCTCTCTCTCTCTCTCTCTTACTTTAATTGCATTTCAAATATTTTCCCCTTTCCAGATCTCCCCTTTGAAACCTCACTATTCCCTCCCCTTACCCCTCCCTCTACGGGGCTATTCCCCCACCCACCCACCCACTCACCCACTCACCCACCCACTCTTGTCTTCCCTCCTTGGCATTCTCCTCTACTGGGGGATCTAATACCCTCAGACCCAAGGGCCTCTCCTCCCCCTGATGTCTAACAAGACCCTCCTCTGCTGCATTTGTGGCCAGCACCATGGGTCTCTCCATGTGTATTCTTTGGTTGGTGGATCAGTCTCCAGGAGTATCAGGGGGTCAGGCCAGTTGCCACTGTTGCTGCCTTTCTGGGGATGCAAACTCCCTCAGCTCCTTCAGTCCTTTCCCCAAGTCCTCCATCTGGGACCTCACACTCCGCCCTACTGTTGCTGTGAAGTGACTCTTGGGTATTTTGAACTTTTGGGGTAATAACCACTTAACAGTGAGTACATACCATTTTTATTCATTTGTGACTGTGTTACCTTACTCAGGATGATATTTTCAAGATCCATCCATTTGTCTGTGAATTTCATGAAGTCATTGTTTTTAATTGCTGAGTAGTATTCCATTGTGTAAATTTGTGTGGTTTTCAGAAAACCACACTTTCTGTATCCATTCCTCTGTGGAGGGACATCTGGGTTGTTTATACCTTCTGACTATTATAAATATGGCTGCTATGAAAATAGTGGAACATGTGTCTTTATTACATGTTGGAGCATCTTCTGGGTATATGTCCAGGAGTGGAATAACTGGGTCCTCAGGTAGTATTATGTTCATTTTTATGAGGGTCTGCCAAACTGATTTCCAGAGAGGTTCTATCAACTTGCATTCCCACCAGCAATGGAGGAGTGTTCCTCTTTCTCCACATCCTTGCCAACATCTGCTGTCACCTGAGTTTTTGATCTTAGCCATTCTGACTGGTATGAGGTGGAATCTCAGGATAGTTTTGATTTGCATTTCCTTGATGACTAAGGATGTTGAACATTTCTTTAGGTGCTTCTTGGCCATTCGAGTTTCCTCAGTTGAGAATTCTCTGTTTGGCACTCTTCCCCATTTTTTTGATAGGGTTATTTGGATCTCTGGAGTCTAGCTTCTTGAATTCTTTGTATACATTGGATATTAGCCCTCTATCAGATGTAGAATTGTTAAAGATCTTTTCCCAATCTGTAGGTTGCCGTTTTGTCCTATTTATAGTGTCCTTTGCCTTACAGAAGCTTTGTAATTTTATGAGGTCCCATCTTGATCTTAGAACACAAGCCATTGGTGTTCGTAACTTTCCCCTGTGCCCATGTGTTCGAGACTTTTCCCCACTTTCTCTTCTATTAGATTCAGTGTATCTGGTTTTATGTGGAGGTCCTTGTTCCACTTGGACTTGACCTTTGTACAGGGAGATAGGAATGGATTAATTTGCATTATTCTGCTTGTAGACTGCCAGTTGAACCAGCACCATTTGTTGAAGATGCTGTCTTTTTTCCACTGTATGGTTTTAGCTCCTTTCTCAAAGATCAAGTAACCATAAGTGTGTGGGTTCATTTCTGTGGCTTTGATTCTATTCCATTGATCTACCTGCCTGTCACTGTACCAATACCATGCAGTTTTATCACTACTGCTCTGTAGTACAGCTTGAAGTCAGGGAGGCTGATTCCCCCAGAAGTCCTTTTATTGTCAAGAATAGTTTTTGCTATCCTGTGTTTTTTGTTATTCTATATGAATTTGAGAATTGCTTTTTCTAAGTCTATGAAGAATTGAGTTGGAATTTTGTTGGGGATTGCATTGAATCTGTAGATTGTTTTCAGCAGGATGGCCATTTTAACTATATTAATCCTGCCAATCCATGAGCAAGGGAGATCTTTCCATCTTCTGAGGTCTTCTTCGATTTCTTTCTTCAGAGACTTGAAGTTCTTGTCATACAGGTCTTTCACTTGTTTGGTTAGAGTCACATCAAGATATTTTATATTGTTTGTGACAATTGTGAAGGGTGTCATTTCCCTAATTTCTTTCTCAGTCTGTTTATCCTTCGAGCATAGGAAGGCTACTGATTTGCTTGAGTTAATTTTGTATCCAGCCACTTTGCTGAAGTTGTTTATCAGCTGTAGCAGATCTCTGGTGGAGTTTTTTGTGTCACTTAAGTATACCATTATATCATCTGCAAATAGTGATATTTTGATTTCTTCCTTTCCAATTTTTATCCCTTTGACCTCCTTTTGTTGTCTGATTGCTCTAGCTAGAACTTCAAGTACTATATTGAATAGGTAGGGAGAGAGAGGGCAGCCTTGTCTCGTCCCTGATTTTAGTGAGATTCCTTTGAGTTTCTCTCCATTTAGTTTGATGTTGGCCACTAGTTTGCTGTATATTGCTTTTACTATGTTTAGGTATGGTCCTTGAATTCCTTATCTTTCCAAGACTTTTATCTTGATGGGATGTTGAACTTTGTCAAATGCTTTTTCAGCATCTAACAAAATGACCATGTGGATTTTTCTTTTAGCTTGTTTATGTAGTGGATTACATTGATGGATTTCTGGGTGTTGAACCATCCCTGCATCCCTGGGATGAAGCTTACTTGATCATGGTGAATGATCGTTGTGATGTATGAACACTCTTTAAACTGTGTCTCTTAGTCTTCAATTTTCAGATTTGTACTCATGAATCTTCCTTGTCATTCAGCAATTAAACTGCACGAGGATCTTTTAGCTAGTCATATGTTTTTTATTCAGTCTCATCCCCAACCTTTGGATCATTTCACTCCTCTGTAGAGGAAAAAACACAGGACTAAATAGCTAAAGTCTTCTTCGATCTCAGAGAGTGTAAGTTAAATACAAGCATTCTTTCCTGTGGGTGATGTTTATCTAGCTCCCCAGAGCTGTTTATGCATGACAGTGAAAGCTTTGTAGTAATCAACATGGCAAGAATGGAGCAAGCCAAACAAAAGGCTGTGTTTCAAAGCAAATATAACAAACTTACCATGGCACAACCAGTTTTTGCTGGGAGATAATGGTGTTAATTCCCAAGATGCTTGGGGCAAATTCAGCAAAATCTACTCACTGGTCCAAGCCCAGTCACTTTGTGGCTCCATCTGAAGGAAGTAAGACTGCTTGTCCCTCCAGAATTCAAGATATAAACACCAGTAGACTCACCTGGCTCCCTCTGCTTATTTCCTTTTGTCCAAACACTTTACATTTCTTTTTGGCTGTTAAGGTTACTAATCTTATTTTTTCATTATTCAGGAACATAAGTCTATTGGCCATAAACTTATCAGCACTTCATTGGGTCAGGGAAGCCCTGCAAGTACAGAAGGGTCAAAATGCCCAGAAAGAAACTTGCAGAAAGGTTGTCTATGAGCTATTTTGTTTTGTTTTGTTGAGACAAAGTCTTTCTATGTAGCCATATCTGGCCTGGAATACAATGTAGTAGACCAGGTTGGCCTGGAACTCACTGCAGTCCACCTGTGTCTACTTGGAGTTATTTTGAATAGGTTATTTTTATTAAAGTATACAAAGAACTCAAAGCTGTCTATAGGTAGTTGTAGTGCTGCCCAGGCTCAACTGCACTTATATTTACACATTCTTCATGGCAAACATATTGGTCCTACCATACACTTCATGAAATTTTAAAAAATAAATAAATAGAAAGGTTCCATGGTGAAACAAAAGACTGAGAACACTGTTGCTTATCTGACTTTCACACACATCAGGGTTGCCAGGGAGGTTCCAAAGGCCCAGACTGCTGGAGCTTACTTCCAGTGGTTATAATAGGTCCAAGGATTTAAATCTCTAGCCAGTCCCTATGTTGTACTGAAGCTGCATGCTTCTCTCTATGGATTAAAAGTACTTGAGTACATTCCACACTGCAGAGCCCCAAGATAAGGAACTTTGCTTAACTTTGAAAGTTTTTATTATATACAGAGCTGATTATAGAGTCCTATTTTCACAGAGCTCCTATTAGCACAGCAGTAGAGGGGTAGACCTAAAGCTTTAGGTCAGTCCCCAAATCCCACTGTAGAGATTATAAGTTTGCATGGTTTTAAAGTGGCTCTAGGGAATCTCCTGAATTGGGTGTTGGTCATAGTTTAAGAAGGAAAAACAACAAAAAAAGCAATGTTCTATGGCATAACACCTGACCTCATTTTACTCCCAGGGAATGTATATCCAACCCTTACATTGTATAGAACCTAGAATTAAATGTAGAAAAAAAAACTATTATTTTCTTAGTGCTAATTACAATTCTTTGAAAGTAAAACCTATTTTACCAACCAGAATTTTGTAGGTACTGCACGAAGGCTCAGGTACATGTTTCCAACCATCCATTTATGGAGAGGGTGAATACCTAATAAGATCATCATTCCATCTGTGGAGGCTGATTATAATAATTCTGTGCATAAGTGGTGGTAGACTCAGAACAGATAATCACTTCAAATTAGTTCATCCTAAAGTGCCTGAAAAACCTCATGCGCTGAAGTGCACTATTAGTGGGCGAAATTGCCCTCCTTACTTGGATGTTTCAGAAATATCCAGCTTTATACCAACAATCTCAACAAGGAAATCTATACATTGTTTATCATATTTTCAAAATTTTCAACCTCTATTTAAAGCCAGCTCCACATTTTAGGTATTGATTATAGCAGAATCTCCCCAGCCACTACCAAAACCTAGAATGGGTTGTAATGATTTCCAGTTACAAAAAGAATTGTATGTAGAATAAGACAATATAACCCCAAATTCACACTCATGTTTATATAAACATAAATTGCCATAACTATTCACAAAATACAATACTATGATTTGGCTTGATGCATATGTCTATCCTGGAATGAAAAATACCTAGATATCCTGTCATGAAATTATTTGGTTGCTATGCACAATTTCTCTATTACCTCAGGTGCACCTCCCCACTTGATTAAGAATCCTTTAGACAGCAATGCACTAAAACCATTGCCAGTAATATTGGATGATAGAGAAAGATTACATAGTACTCCTGGAGCCAAATGATCCATCTGCCCCAGCTACCTGATTAACTAGGAGTAAAAGCATATGTCACAGTGTCTGTTTTCTATAAAGACATTATTTTGTGGTGTTGAGGATTAGAGACATGGCCTGGTGAATGCTGGCAAACACTGTACTACTGAGCTCTATCTAAGTCCTCTGTGTAAACATTTGGTTGTTTTGTCACTGGTGAGTGTTGGTTTGTTTGGCTTGGTTTCTGTTAGGATTATTGTGCATTTGTTTTTCAGTTTTTGGATATTTTACTGAGCGTTTCGTACCATGTAATTAGACCATATTCACCCTAGCTCCTTTAGTTCTACGCCTACCCTTCTCAGTTCCCAGTCTTCCTTTTCTTATAGCGCACTAAGTACAGTTCACACTACTGAAAAACTCCTTGTTGTGTGGACAACTGCATGAGTAGTTCCACTATCAATGATGGACTATTGACTGGCTTATCTTGTGCAAGTCTTGTCAGGTAACCTCAGATGCTGTGACATCATAAATATGGAAGTACTCTCATGCTCCAAGGACATGGTTTCACTCTGATCCTCCCTGACCTCTGGCTTTTACAATTTTTCCAAACAATCTACCATAATTGTCCCTGAGGAAAATATATGATGTAGATCTCCTATTTGTGGCTGGTCATTCCACTGAACCTTATTCTCTGCACTTTGATGATTTGTGTGAAGCCGTACTAATTGCTGTCCACCACCCAAACAAATTTATTTGATGTGGTCTAAGAGTTGCACTAATCTATCTGTTTAAAGATGAAATTAAAAAGCCACTTGATACTATCTCTATTCAGCTGACTAATAAGAGTAGGTTCATTGATAAGATTATGAACTTACCTACCATAGGTTCCTGTCCAAACTTTCAGTACTAGGAGCATATACTGCTCATGGAGTGATCCTTAGATACAATACTGCAGAGGTTGGTTATTCCCATAACATCCATGCCACTATTGCACCCTTATGCTTATCTTGCCATGATAGTCACAGCTACATAAGATGGTGATGACTTTTCCCAGCAGTCTGCATAGCATTTTCTAGTTCTATGAAAGTTAGCCATCAGGGTGTCATCCTTGTGTAGCCATTTTTGAAGGTGTTTAACCAGCTGAAATTCGTCTATCACACAAGCCTTTGTAGAGCATGTAATATTCATGATGTTTAGGTTTAGAATACTAAAATAACCAGCATCAATCCAATTTTTCAGATTTTATTTTTTCCAAATATTCCTTCCAAATAAATGTCACATAAACAAACACACACACACACCCTGCTGTGCCGCCCAGAGGCAGTTCTGCAGGCTTGAACTTCCTTAAACTAATGATTTACCCGTGTTTTCTCTACAATATATTAACATATTTGCATACACTTTGCAGTCTAGATAATTATGCATATTCTTAAAATCATTTGTTTCCACTTCTACATGAGGCTAATCATTGGAGTAAAAGCACCTGGTGATGATTGAATGAAAACCCAGCATCTTTGCTGTGCTGTGGATATTTATTAACTTATAAACTGCCACTGCTGCACAGTGTGTTCCTCAGACTTGGATAAAACATTCACACAAAGAGAAATGGATCAAAACAGAGTCAGTCATGGAGAAAAAGAGATATTCTGGAGTCTAGCAACAGGAAATGTTTTGTGTTTCTGGAATTAATAAAGCAGAACTACAGCTCTTTATATACATAAAACTCTGTCACGCTTACCTTTGTACCAACTAGATATTTACAGGCCAAATGTCCTTTCACTCATTGAACATTTCAAAACTAAGAATAGACTAGTACGCAATGTCTTTCCCTTAATATACAATAGCTGAATAGGACAGCTGGACCAATATTTGAGCTTTATATATTTTAAGGGCTTTCCAACTATATGATCCTTAAATTCACCAACATACTAGCATTCCAGACACTTCGTGTGTGTGTGTGTGTGTGTGTGTGTGTGTGTGTGTGTGTGTCTGTGTCTGTGTGTGTGATTAGATGAGAGCACTAAATATGTTTTCCAGGAAGGTTTAGCTATAGAGAGTCCCAAAGTTCTTAGAGTCATGGCCAACAAATAGAATGGCATGTGGGTAAACTATACATACGTTCAGCTTTCTATAAACTCTAGATCTCCGTATCTTTAAAGTGATGTACAAGCATACAGTCACCAAACGTAAGAGTGTGACCAATGTTGTAAAACTGTAATATTTATACAGTGTAACTTGATTGTATCCGGCAATAGCACAAGGGAAGAGGGAAGAACACTAGTTTGTATGTCACTGTGCTTACGTTCTTTAGTAGTCTGAAAGACACACTTACATGTTTAAGATGTTAATTTGGAATCTGAGGAAAAGTATTTGTGAAAAGATGTATAGCAAGAAATTACAATTGAATTAAGGTAGAGCACTATAAAAGAACTAGCTCAGAACCCCCAAAAAGAGGCAACAAAAAGATGAAGAGAAAATAGTATTTAAGACAAATAGAAAATGATTATGTAGGGATGATAATGTGCTTCAATACTTCAGTAGTTAAAGACAATTGCCACCAAGCTTGATACCCGGAGTTTAGCTCCCAACACTCACATAGTGGAGAGAGTTGACTTTCAAAAGTTGTCCTATGACCCTCACACATATTCCATGGCATGAGAGAGAGAGAGAAAGAGACAGAGAGAGGAAGGAGGAGGGAGAGGGGTGTGGGGGGAGGGCAAGAGGGAAGAAAGGAGGGAGGGAAAATAGCAAAATAGTAGATGTTATTTCTGGTATTTATTTATAGCTTCAAATATATATATATATCACAAATCCCAGTACTAACTAACTATATATTCATAGAAATAAATTCAGTATCTCAACGAAACACTTGTACTCCGGGTACTGTTCATCACATGCATGATAAAGTTTAAAGCTGAGGTGTGTCTATCAAGTAGATGGATGGAGACAGTGAATATGGCCAATATTACATATGATGGCATATTATTCAGTCATGAAATATGAAATCCTGTCATTTCTGGAAACATGGATAGATCCGGAAGACATTATGTTTACTGAAATAATTCAGGCATAGAAAGACAAACACGAATATTTTCTTTGTATACTGAAATTTTAAAGTTGTTTTCCAAAACGTAGAGACTGTGATCTGGATGACCTAGAAGCTAGAAAGTATAGTGAAAAGGCAGCTAGATACAAGGTACCAAAACACAACAGGAGGAATTAAGGATACTTTTTCTTCTTTAGAAAAAGCGGTAGAGTGGCGAGAGTTCAAAACAATTTAATGCATATTTAGTAAGTAATTTGAAGTTAGGAGTTTAAAGGTTTCCCATAGCAAAAAAATAAATATTGAATGATATGAAAATAAGATTTTTTCTTATTTGATCATTAAATATTGAATGGAATTTTTATACTGTACCCATAAAGTGTACAATTTATATCATTATTTTATTGACTGAAAAATATTTCAGGATTGTCCATGGTACCGAATATTTAGATAAAAAGCTGTTATGTTGGATTCATAACAATAAATTATTTAATCCAATTCACATACTATTTCCTATCCTACCTCTCTATGTCTCTATATCTATATTTATATATATATATACATATATAATCCAAAAGGAAAGTAAGTAAACAATTCCATTGATTCCCATCTTATCCCCTCTTCTACATTTATTGATATGACTTAATAAATTTCCTTGTCTACATTTATCTATCTATCTATTTATCTATCTATTTAATGATCTAATGAGTTTTGGAAGAATGGGAACAGGAGAGTGTAATTGGGGCAACTATGATTTTAAAACACATTGCATATTTGTATGAAAATGCCGTGTGTGACCCATTTATATTCTGTTATGTATAACTATCAAGAGGATTTCACTAGCAGTAGCAGAAAAAAGAACAAAAGGCTTAAAATTTTAAAAGTGCAAGGGTTATACACTGGAAACTATACATCATTGTTTAAAGAAATGAAAAATATAATAAAGTACAAAGTCACAACATACTTCTACAGTAAAAACCTCCTATGTATGGGTGGAGATTTTACAGAAAATGAGAACCAATAGGAAGCATAAGAGGAAGACGGGAATAAGAGAGACTTTCTTTATGAGGACTTTATTTTTTATTTGCATATTTATTATATTGCATAGAATCAGCTAGAAACTCAAGCAGCAATTTTCACCAAGTCCCTGGAAACATGCTTTTCCTTATGAGGCCCACCAACTCATTGCATGAGGCCCATACTATCAAAGGTGATTTTTACATAAAGTACTTATAGATGTTAAGCCCCTGTATAATAGTAAGAGTGATACTTGACTGAATAACAATTAACTCACTATATAAAGGTAGCAATCTGGTTCTCCAAATTTGAGCCATGATACAATGCAATTTCCATGTAAATCCAAGTTGCTATATTTTTTTGTTAAAATGCAAGAATTTTTCCTGAATTAAAAATACATGAGCATAGCCAAAATGAGCACAAAATGTTAGGTTACTTGTTAGTATCACACATTAAAATTACTTCAAACCTGTATTATTTATGTGTTTACTAACTCTCAGAACTCAAAACTTTAAAATTCTTACAAGAAACCTAGGCATAAACAATTTGTTGTCAGTTTGAGACCTCAATGTGTGCATATAAGTTGTTTTACCACTATCAAACAAAGCTAAAGTGATTAAGGCAGTGTAGTAAAAGAGTAGGTGTTGATCAGTGTGATGAAATTGAGAATAGGAAACAAATCCTTACATTCCAAGCTGATTGACTTTCACTGATGGTGGCAAAAGAACTTAATATGGAAATAAGTGTTTTGGCTTAAGGTGAAGAGACTACGCAAAAGCAGAATGCTGGGTAACACACAAAAATTACATAAAATGTATATTGTTTGTATATACACTTGATTCTCAGAACTCAAAACTTGAAAATCTTAGAAGAAACCTAGGCATAAACTATTTCTGTTTGAGAATCTAAGCATACATAGAATTTGTTTTGACTGAATAAACTATTTCCTCACCCCTAACTTTTCCTGTAATCCCCACCAATTTTGCCTCTCAGCTTCATGTACTGAGAGAGAGAGAGAGAGAGAGAGAGAGAATAACTGAAGCCATTTAATGCTGTGTGTGTATACACAGGTGTAGGACATCTCCAGAACCGTAAGCAGTATCTCAGGATCCACATCCCTGAAGAAAACCAAATCACCCCCTTGCAGCAGCTGTAGTTAAAAATAACACATTATGAGCCCCTCTCCCATCTGTGCTGGGGATTTGGCAGTTTGATCTTGTGCAGGTCTTGTGATGGCTGTCACAACTACTATCTATTAAGTGTGCAACTTCTCGGTGAAGTCCAGTGTATAGGCCATTTTCCCACAGTGAATAATCTTTCAAACTCTAGTCTCAGGTTTCAGAAATAGGATATTAAATACAGAAGTAAAGGAAGTTGGTTTTATCAAAATTGAAAAAGAAAACTTCATTCTCCAAAATTCATAAAATGAAATGGAAATGAAACCTACATAATAAAAGGAAATATTTGCAAATCATGTGTATACGGTAAGGGACTTGTATCCAGAACAGATAACTCTTACTCCTCAACAATGAAAATACAATATCCCACACAGATGAAATCAGTTTATTTGAATAGACATTTCTCCCAGGAGTATAGAAGAATAGCAATAAGCACAAGAGAAGATATTTAGCATCATTAGTCATTTGAATAATGCAAATCTTGATCCCAATGAGGCAGCCATGAACATATTCACTGAAATGACTAGATTTAAAATAATGAAGATCATACATTTGCCAGGATGTGAAGGCTATGAAACCTTTGTACACTGCTGGTGGGAATGCAACCTGTTGTAGCTACTTTGAAAAATAGGCTCCATTTCTCAAAAATTAAATGTGAACTTATGATATAGTGGTTTCACTGCTGGGTATATAAAAGAAAGAAATTAAAACATTGGCTCTTAAAAACTTGTACTGTGGGGATGGTGGTGCCCTGGCTCAGTGGTTAAGAGCAAGAGGTTATTTCGAAGCACCCAAATTGGGTAGCTCTTAAGTATATGTAACTTCACCCTCAAAATGAATCTGATGGATATGCAAGTGATCACATAGACATACACACATATATACATAATTAAAATTATCAATAGCATCTATAATGAAAACTTGTGCAATGTCCTGCTATGATCACACATACTGGTAATCCCAGCATTTAGGAAGATGAGGTAGGTAGATGGAAGTTACAGGTCACACTGGACTTAAAACAATCCCTGTCTCAGAAACAGACAACAACAAAAAACAAAGAAGTATTGGGGAGTAGCCAAGTGGCTAAGTGTTAGTGCCATCTATTTAACTGCTGACACCCTTCAGCACTGGGGCTTACATTTTGTTTGTAAGCCAGCCAATCATTTGATGATGGCTTGGGTTTGATTGGTCTCTGCTTGAGTCCTGACTGCTGGAGAAAAGACTCTCTTCCAGGGCACACTAAAATGCTTTAGATTGTTTATGTGGTTCTGGGGCCAGTTAATTTTATCACTGAGCTCACTCCTTTCTTTTGTCATTTTATCCAGGGATGATAGCCACAAAAAATCAGCATAGTTATTTCTTCTTTTTTCATAGTCAAGATGTATTGTAGAGTCACCAGATATCTTTTTCCTCACAGGAAGTGAAATCTGGATAGCCAGATGCATTTATCTAGATAAGTTCTTCAAATAGTTCATACCATAGACTTTCAGTGCTCTCCATGCTACTAGAGTAGTCTTTAGTAACTGTAGGTTTCACTGAGCTGGGAAACTAGATTCAATGGCTATGCCATGTAGCAGGACGTTTGTATTACACACAGGCAATCTTAAGTTATGTCTATGTGTCTTCATAGGTTTAACACAAACTTCAAGAAATATGCATGAGACCATACTTGAATAAAAGTAGCTA
This sequence comes from Rhynchomys soricoides, assembly GCA_019843965.1. Lineage (NCBI taxonomy): Eukaryota > Metazoa > Chordata > Mammalia > Rodentia > Muridae > Rhynchomys > Rhynchomys soricoides. Next base: position 180,167 of record JADRCH010007414.1, on the reverse strand, counting down.
CCACTTCCCAAATACACAAAAAATAATAAAGCAAAGGAATTACGAAGTTTTTAGAACTCTCATGCCTGACTTGCCTGAACTCAGTATGTAGAATAGGTGAGCCTGGGGCACATAGAGATAAAGTCTGCCTCTGCCTCTCATGCACTACCATGCTCAGCCCAACCAGAACAATTTAAAATATCACAAGGAATCTGTTTTTATCTCTAGATATCAGAATAGGGTGCTATTATAACACTAGATACTTCAGATTCTCCCTTGTAAATTTTACAGCAAGTCAGCATATCAAAGAGAAGTCATGCCAAGAAAACAGGGCCTAAGGCAACATGAGCAAAGCTCCTATGAACTCACAGAGACCTAAGCAGCATGTACGGAGCCTGCACAGGTCTGCACCAGGTCCTCTTTGTGTATTTTATGGCTTTCAAGTTAGTGTTTTTATGGGACTCCTGAGTGTGGAAACTAATGGGTTTCTGATTCTCCTTGTTTTTAAATTTTTTAAATTCTCTCATACAATACACCCTGACCACGGTTTCTCCTCCCTCTGACTCCTTCCAGTTCCCCCTCATCTCCACTCTCCCCCCAGATCCACTCCTCCTCTGTTTCCATCTTTGTGCCTTCCCTTGGACTATTTTTCTTCTATTGGTTTGTCTTGTCCAACTTTGGTATAATAGTTTTTGTTTTATCTTATGCTTTATTCTGTTTTTTTTTTTTTAAATAAGTGAATGAAAGAAAACCTGACCATCTAACCACTAAGGTAAATGTTAACAACTGAACTGTCACATATACCTTCTGGGAGAGAGAAACATCAGTGTTCTCCAATAGAGTGACACTGGGTTTATTAACCACTCCAGGGCACACTTCATGTTCAGGAGTAGTTATGCACAATGGATCCTATAGTTCTCTCTCTGTGTCTCTGTCTGTCTCTTTCTTCCTCCTCCTCCTCCTCTTCTTCCCTCCTACCTCTCCTCCCTTCTCTCCCTCCCCCCCATTTATGTGTGTGAGCCTGATTTTATTTGGTTACAATTCTGTATTTATTTTGTTTGGCTTTGTTTTGGGTAGGTATGGTTTTATTTTGTATTCAGTTTTTTTTTAGAATGTTGGTTGGGAGAGGATCTGGAAGGACTTATGAGAGAAGAGTATAATTAAAGTGTATTTAAATTTTAAAATTGTTTTAAATAATAAAAATATAATAAAATTAATAAAGGGCAAATGAGAGCGTCACATCTTGTCTGAAAAAGGCCTAAGAATAATAATTAGATTATTATGTCCACTTGGCTTTGGTTGATAATACGGTTCCTAGAAGTCTCGGGTTATTTAATGAAAATCTAACTGCCAAGAGTGGATAACTCCCTACAAGTCAAGGAGATTATAGAGAAACAAAAACAACACAAGCTATTGTTTCCTCTCATGTCTGCCCATCGTAATTCAATTGTAAACCCTATTGCTTAGAATATCAATCACTTTGATTTCATAGCATCAAGAAATCAATATAAAATTAACCAGGAGACTATCTCCTTTTCTAATGGCTAGCTTTCATAATGCTGGTAAGTGTTATTCAGGCTACCAAGGAAGAAAAGACATCAATGGTCTTAGCCAACACTAGATCCTGTATGCTATCACAATAGTCTGTCAAGTAACTTGTGCCCACTGGTGCAATAATGGCATGCTAGCTTATGAATTGGAGTGTATTGAACTTCTTCTCTTTGGATATGAGGCCTGATCCATGAGAGAGATTCCATATCTGGCACTGTAAACCTAGTAACAAAAGAAAAACCAAACCCAAAACCAACCAACCAACCAAATCCCTACTACTGGGGTATATACAGCATGGTTCCTTGGGAAAAACCTACTGGTGCTAGCTCAGTAAATAGTCACGTTGTTAAACTACCTTCATCATATTTATATTCATATTCATAGATTTGTGCTACTCTACACCTTTGTCAGAGAATTTTCTTCATTCTTCAGGTTAATAGTTAAGGCAGAGATTCATAACTGGCCTAAATCCTGAAAATAAGTGACTGTCACTTATCAAATTGAACCAGAATGTACTTAGTTGCTCCTATAACAGTTGGGCCACTATTGCATTGCTGAATGCATCTTGCCTAGCAAGTTGATATGGTACCATGCAGGATCCAAATATGGTTGAGACCACAGATGATTTTTCCTTGAGCAGTCTTCATAGCAACTTCATGAAATCACAGCAGCTGTGTACCATCCGACATGGATGGGGAAAGATTGGGAGGACCCACCCATCCTTAAGGCATCATTGTCAATCAACAGACATCTTGTTTAGAAGTATATTCATTAGTTTGCTGTCCATGTAAATAATCCTCCACTCATATTTATTAAACTTGAGACAAACTGCAAGAACTTTCTTCAAGACTGAAATAATGTTTTCCTTTAAAAAATTTACAAAAATTAAATAAGCAAAGGAAGTTAAAATATGACAAAGAAAAATTAAAGACATAAAAATTAAGAGAAAATCATAAAAATGGGAGTTGAACCTATGGGAGGCAGAGGATTCAGCAATAGTAAAGGAAGAGAGGTCGAATGAAAGGGACATATGATCAAAATGAATTCCATGTGTATCCAAAATTGTAAAAAATAAAAACATTCATTATAATATATAGAGCATATTCTAGAAATAGACAATTTTCACTGTTCTATTTGAGAAGAGAAACCACTCCAAGCAAGAATGGAATCTAGAAAATATGTCAAATAAGTCTCAAGTTTCTATTGCCAGTGGAGAACCATAATATAAATAAGAACATTAGAAGATGCCAGGGTGCACACAGCTACAAAGATAGCTAGTATACAGATAGATGCATTTCTGACAATTGTCCCAGAAAGAACTGCAAATAGTCATCAAAAATTATAATGAAGGCTAAACTGAAAAGATATCAGAATACAGAATGTTGTCCCAAGTCTCAGTGACTTTACTAAACAGAGATGGTATCACAGGAATAAAATTTCTGCCTGATGCTTTTTGAAGAATGACTCTGTGGCTATACTTTATCCTGTCTATATCACCAGGGGTTCTTTTGAATAGCTAACAACTTGCTCTCTAGTTTAAAATCTGATATAACATCAAGGATAAAACCAAGAGTTACCTGGTATATATAATATAATAAATCCTCTCCTGGCAGAGACTTTTGCGGAAGATTTGTGGAAACAGGTGATCTAATCAACTGGAACAAATATATGAGACTGATAGAAGTCTAAGCATTCTGGAAACAATATTTTCCATCAAAGGAAACAAGAAACCAACCTATGATGAAGTAACAGACAAGGAAGCACACCTAAGAGACAGTATGATAGCATTGTGTTAAGATTCTGTTTTTGAGGTAAAGTATCATGGCCAAATGCAACTTGGAGAGGAAAAGACTTATTTCACCTTACAGCTTATAGTCTTTTTGAAGGAATGTCACTGTGGGAATTCAAAGCAGGGACCTGGAGACAGGAACTGAAGCAGCAGCCATGGTAGAGTACTACTTACTGACTTGCTACTCATGGCTTGCTCAGCCCACTTTCTTATAGGACCCAGGGCCAATTGCCCATGGGTGACACTGCTCCCAGTGATCTGAGACTCCCCCACCCCACATCAATCACCAATCATCAATCAAGAAAATGTCTTGCAAACTTGCCTACAGGCAATCTTATGGAGACATTTTCTCAATTGAGGTTCCTCTTTCTGGATGACTCCAGCTTGTGTCAAGTTGGCAAATATAAAATTAACAAGGACAATTATTTAGAGCAATGATACTAGTCAGAGATCAATATGCAACCCTTAATCTTTAAGGTGACAAAAGCCTATAAATTAGTTTTTTATTTGAACAGGTGGCTAATGCTAATATAATAGTTCATAAACAGTCTAAATACACACAATACATAAGCACAGTACATATGGAAGGAACCTTTGAGAAAGTATACCAGAATCTTGAGAATGGGTAACCTGGAAGAAGCATGCTATAAAGACACTATGCACTGCTGTTTCTATTAACTTTATTTGTATTACGGTAATGATAGTTTATTGTGTCTCCAAAAATAAAATGAAGAGTAATAATTAAGTTTGAGTATGATGATGATATTAACAAAACAGTGTAATAATAAAATCACTAGTTGATTTTATGAAAATAGATGGAACAAATCTTAACTAATTTCTTAAAATTTAGCAAGATTACAATGAAGAGAATATCATATTGAAGTGGTTTTCAGTTCAGAAATGTAAGGAATTTAAATGTTTTGAAGCCTTTTTCACACTAATCCTGGGAATGAAAAGTCGTACTATTAACTTACTAGTTGTAAAAACAGACAACCTCAAAAGTTAGAATTTTGAAAAATCCTTTACCTATAAAATATGTTTGTACATGTCATAAGATGTCCCAAATTTATACATTCATACAACCATCACCACTATAAAGCATATGCATGTATGATCATCCCCAACCTTATCATTATACCATCAATTCCACTGTGATCTGATGACTATCGTGTCCCTTCCCTAATGTGTGGAGTGCCAGTCCATACAGCAACTTATCTGTTTTGTTATCATAGATTAAATTTTCTTTTTCAGGTTTACTCAAATGGAATGAAATAGTAATTATTTTTGATTTGGTTTAATTTGTTCAGTCTAATGGCTTGTATTTTTATTACTGAGTAGTATTTCATTGCACTGTCTTATCAATGCTATCTGCATTGTTTACAGTCAGCTATTAACAAACTGTAACAAAGCTGCTATGATAATTACTATACAAGTTATTTGCTGGCATATAGCTATATTTCTACCTAAGTATATACGTATGGGATTGCTGAATCATAGGAAGTTTATGTTGATTTTAAGAATAAACCATTGAACTATTTCTCAAAGTGCTTATACTACATTCTATCCCACTGCTAGTTTGTAACATTTACACTTATCATCTTGTCACATATTAGTAAATTTTAACCATTAATAATGTGTAACAATATCTTCATTTCTAATGATACTGAATACTGTTTCTTGTGTCTACTGAACAATTATACATCTTTGTGTGGTATGTATCATCAAACCATTTACAAAGTTTTATTTCCTCATTCATTCATTCATTTGGTTGCTTGCTTTTGAGGCAGAGTCTTATGTGACGTGACTTACTACATATTCTTTTATTTTATTCTATCATATATTACATCTTGACAGCAATTTCCCCTCCCTCCTGTCCTTCTAGTCTCTACCCCCATCTTCCCTCTCCACCCAATCCACTCCTTTTCCATTTCCCTTCAGAAAAGAGCAGGCCTCCCAGGGATATCAACCAAACATGGACTATCACATTGCAATAAGACTAGGCACCTCCTCTACTGCACCTACTGTAACATATATGCAGAGGGCCTGAGTCAGACCCATGCCGGCTCCTGGATTGTCAGTTCAGTCTCTGTGAGCCCCAATGAGCCCAGTTGTGTTCTTGTGGTGTCCTTGACCCATCTGGCTCTTACAATCCATCCTTCCTCCTTGTACAGGATTCCCCAAGCTCGGACTAATGTTTGGCTGTGGGTGTCTGTCTGAATCTGTTTCCATCGGTTGCTGGATGTAGCCTATCTGATGACAACTGGGCTAAACATATCAATCTATAAGTATAGAAGAATATCATGAGAAAGCAGTTAATTGATTTTTTTTTCATTTAGCAGTCCTGTTTGATTCTATCCTACATCTTTGGGCAATTCAGCTTCTGGGTCCTGGCCCTCTAGACAGTGTCAGAGATGGGCTCATGGCATGGGTGTGTATCTGCTGAGACTTGCTTTGCGACTATTTGGTCAGTTTTAGAATAAGTTCTGTGATGTGCTGAAAGGAATGTATTTTCTTTTTGTTTGGGTGAAATATTCTGGAAATATGTGTTATCTCCATTATATATCTGTTTAATTTTTGTGTAGATGACCTGCCCATTGGTGAGAGTAGGGTATTGAAGTCTCCTACTATTACTGTATACGGTTCAATGAGTAATTTAAGCATTATGTTTAATGTTTCCTTTACAAATGCTTCTGCCCTTACATTTGGGGCACAGATGTGCAGAATTGAGACATCATCTTGGTGAATTTTTCCTTTGTTGACTATGAAGTGGCCTTCCCCATCTCTTTTTGTTAATTTTAGTTAAAAGTCTATTTTGACAAATATTAGAATAACTATAGCAGCTTGTTTCTTGTGTACATTTGCTTGGAAAATCTTTACTGTGAGGTCTATCTATCTTTAATGTTGAAGTATGTTTCTTGTGTGCAGAGTGAGGATGGATCCTGTTTCCACATTCATTCTGTTAGCCTATGATTTTTTTTTTTAAACTGGAGAATTGAGTCCATCAATATTGAAAGATATTAATGACAAATGATGGTTTATTCCTATTATTTTGTTGTTGTTTGATGTGGTAGTGTTAGTGGTGGTGGTGGTGTGTGTGTGCACACGTATGCATGTGGTACCCTTCTTTTGGTTTGGTTGTTATGAGATTATTTATTTCCTGTGTTGTCTTGGGTGTAGTTAGCCTCCCTGGGATGGAGTTTTCCTTCTAGTAGCTTCTTTCTGGAGGGCTGAATTTCTGGATAGATGTTGTTTAAATTTGACTTTGACAAGGAATATCCTGTTCTCTCCATCTGCAGAACTGAAAGATTTCTGAAAAATTAGGAGGTGGGGAGGTAAGCAAAAGAGAAGCAAGAAAAGAAAATTGGTTAAGTTGTACTGTATTGAAAGTATTGCTGTTTAAAATGTGTGGTTACAAAAATGAAGTGGAGCTATTGAGATAGTTCAGTGGATAAAAGCACATGCCACTAGCCTGACAAACCAAGTTTTACTTTCTGAGCACGCATTAGGACATTAGGACACATTCAGGACAAGCCCCCAAAGCAGGTGTGGTGGTGTATACATCTAATGTAGGAGTTGGGAGATAGAAACAAAAGAACAGGAGCGTTCCAGTCCAGATCAGGTTATAGGGTAGATCCTTTCTCAGAAACAAAACAATAAAGACACTATTTGTAATTGGCATGTGAAATGATAAAACACATAAGAAGTTATTCAAGGTAGGGTTTTTCTAACACTGTTGATATGTATTGATATTAGTAAAATAAGATAAGAAGAGGAAATTATTACCATATATAAGGAAAATAAGAACAATTCAATGTTTCATGTAGTCTCTGAGTCACAAATATTTCATCTTGAGTGTTTTAGAGTGTCTGAAGTCTTGACTCACTTCCACTCTCCCCACGATCATATGAGATTGTTTTCGGGCACAATCAAATGCTCCTCAGTACTTGGAAGTTTGTGACCTAGAAACATTAAATGTTGAAATTGAATCTAAGGAGAGAGCCATTAAAGTGAAAAAATCTGTAAAGATATTCATTACAGATTACCAAATTATAAAAGTAAACTTCAATGCCTAACAGTATGTGGATGAAAAAAATTCAAGTCTGTAGAACTAATGGTTGTGAAATTATGCACTGATGGTTATAATTTTCTATATTTCTATGTTTTCCATATTTTAGCATAGACTATACTAATATTCACACAAAATATTAAAACTATTTCAATCTTGGATTTCTCATCCTCTAAAATTATAAGCTAAATACATTTCTGCTCATTTTGAATAACTCAATTGTTATAGGAACAAAAGAAGAAACAACATGTGATACAAGTCCACTTGCATGCAGTATCTAAGGTCAAAGTCACAAGAGAAAGAATACAATGGTGGCTAACAGGCCTGACAAAAGGAGGGAAATGTAGATTGCTGTTTGATAGGAACAGAGTTCCCTACTTGCAAGATGAAAAAGGAATGGAAACTTATTTTGTAACAATATACTTTAAGCTGGGCAGTGGTGGCCCACACCTTTAATCCCAGCACGTGGGAGGTAGAAGCAGGTGGATTTCTGAGTTCAAGGCCAGCCTGCTCTACAAAGTTGAGTTCCAGGACAGCCAGGGCTACACAGAAAAACGCTGTTTCGGAAAAAAAAAATATATGTATATATATACTTTAATAGTCATACTTATTCATGTACTTAAAATGATTAGGATAGTAAATATATGTATATTTTAACATGCACAATGATGCCAGCAGCAACATTTATGAGATTTATGAGTGCATGGCCCCAGTAGACAAAGGAGCAGGTCGTTGCTGAATAGGGTGCTGCTGCTGCTGCTGCTGCTCCTGCTGCTGCTCCTGCTGCTGCTCTTGCTGTTGCTGCTGCTGCTCCTGCTGTTGCTGCTGCTGCTGCTGGCTCTTCTCTGGGCTTCAGAGTGGAGGACCTTGAAGGAATGGGAAGTGAATGTGATCAAGGTACATTGTAGAAAATTCCTTAATAATCAATAAAAATGTTATGTTGAGGGAAAACAAAAATAAACTTATGTAGGGCTTAAAGAGTGGAAGCAAGAACTCTGTTATATGACAATGGTTAAACAGCTGCAAATTTTAAACCAAAATCCTCTAGCAGTAATCAATAAACGTTATGCTCTAACAATGTGGTTCTCACCCTTCCTAATGTTGGGACCCTTTAATACAGTTTCCCATGTTATGGTGACTCTAACCATAAACTTACCTCATTGCTACTTCATAACTGTAATTTTGCTACTGTTATGAATCATAATGTAAATATCTGATATGCAGGATATCTAATGCAAGTATTAAGTAGTTACTAATTTAATGACATAGACAAAGGCTTCTCTCAGCTTCAATCAGAGAAGCCTCTTATTGTAGTGAATGACAGTGAATGCAGACTCACAGGTGCTTCAAGGTTCAGAGAATAAGTGATGGCTGAATGTGTAGTCTGAAGTAAGACATGCCATCCCCCCATCTTACTTATTTTTCTATTGCTGTGGTAGGCAGCATGACCAAAACAACTTATAGAAGAAAGTTTCATAGGGGTTTACAGATTCAGATTACTCAAGTACCTAACCATCATGGTGGGGACCATGATGACAGGCAGGCAATAGCTAAATCTTGTTCCAAAAGCTTTCAGAATGGCACCAGTCTTTTGAAACCTCAAAGTCAACCCTCACTGACACACCTCCTCCAAAAAGGACAGATTTCCATATCCTTTCAAAACAGTTCCAAATAGTTGGGAATCACGTATTCCCTATGGGAGTCACTCTTATTTAGATCATCACACCCTCTAAGACTCAGAGAACATTACTGAAGAAGGGACAAGAAGAACAATACAGGAGCTGGGAAAGGGAGAACTGCAGCAGAAGGCCATCTTCTGGCTATGAAGTGGTGTTTGTAAGCATAAATGTAAATCACCTGTGGTTACTTGCCCTGGAACTGCACATGACTATCCCTATAAATGATTAGTCATGCGTGGGGAGGGAATAGTGGGGCCCTACTTCTTGCCAAACTATTGGCTACAGATAAATTCTGGAAGATGGAGAGTTGCATCTGGAAGATGTCTTCAGTTGCATACCCACTGGTGAGTTTCCAAGTCTATGCTCACACACATGGCTCTGGCCAAACTCAGGGAGTTACAAAGCAAAACAAAAAGTAATGGACATGGAAAAGTGATGTGGAGAGAAAAGTGGAGGGTGGACAGGGATGGAAGGAGATAAAATAGGATGGTTGTTAAAAATTATCAGAATGAATCACCTGTACATACATACACAACACACACATATATGTATATGCATATACACATATGCACATATACATAAATACATATATACACATATACACATATGTATATGTATATATTCATACATATACATATATATGTATACACACATATATGTATATTCATATACATATGTGTATATATGTATATATACACATGTGTATATAAGGATTATGTATATGTATATGTGTATATGTATATGTGTATTCCTTTGAATATATATACATATATACATATATATTCCTTTGAGTATATATATACATACTCAAATATATATATATTTGATATATATATTCATATATATATTCAAAGGAATATATATGTATATATGTATATATATATACTCATTCAAAGGACAACTTTGATTAACATAACAAATAGAATAACAGAAAAAAAGAAAGTAGAATATATTGGATTTTCTGGAAAGTTGTCTAGGCAATTGAGCATATAATTGGGTTTATAGGAAATCAATTTTGTGGATTGAAATCACGGATCTTGTCAGGAGCCAAACCTGTGAGATGCCGAGAGCCAAACCCATGAAATTACCTGCTGTTCTGTGAAGTTTAGTCAGTTAGGTGCAAGGTTAGAAAGGACAGGGCATCTTCGGTCTCAAGTCCCAGAAACTGAAAGAACGTCTGGTATTTCCTGAAATCTGGTTATGGTAGTGGGTTAGCCTTGGGCCATGTGTAACCTTCCTGCCTGCCTGTCTTTTTAAGCTGCTGTCCTGAAAGAGCTTGATCAGAATGCACAACTTGCTCTCCTTCCTTGCTGTCTCCTGATCCCCATTCTTTCGCTCCCTCTCCAGGTTCCTGCTGAATCCCCACAGGCTGGGGCAGGGTCTCATTTAGTAATTTTAACATTTAGACAATTATATGATGTGAGTCTGTACAATATAATGTAGGGAAGAAAATCAAACCAAGTAGTAAATTCTTATGGACTCCAACATGTAGCAGTTTTCTAAAATAGGTGGGAAATCCAACAGGTGAGGTAGATATGAAAAACAACCCAGCTGGATACCAGAAAACTCACATGACTAGGCAGTTCTAAAAGCAAAGCAAAGGAAAGGAAATATTTTAAGGTAGATCAAAAATTTTAAAGCAAATCCTGCCTTTCAAAGTGAATGGATTGTCTGGTTTTGTAGGGTGAAATAGAAAGAGTAAAAGCAGAAGACACACGAAAGGGTTTTAGCATGTTGCTTGGTAAAATGAATGTCCAACATGAACAAGGCCCTGGGGTCAGTCCCTAGTACCATATAAATTGTTCATGATGGCACACACGTACAATCCTAGCATTTGGAAAGTGGACTAATTAGGATCCGTTTAGCCTGAGGTACATGGAACCTTGTCTCAAAATAAAAACTAAAAGGAAAATGAAGAAGCCAACCAAACTCTTATAAATGTGTGAGATGAGAACATGACAAAAGTTTATACCTAACTATTAAAGAGTGTAGCTCAAAGTAATATAGGACATACTACGTCTGGTTTACATCTTAGAGATATTGCATTCTCAGCTGTGATGTGTAGTTCTACCAATATGCCACTGAATTTAGTTCTTTGGAACTTCCATCAGTTATTGACACATGGCTTTCTTACTTTGTCTTTTTGATAAAGGACAGTACTGGTTTTGCCATTTACAACTGCTCCATGGGTAGACAAGGGTTCCACTGCACTCATATCTTCATCAATAATCACTCCATGTGCTTCTCACAGGAGCCAGGCCCTTTGATTTAAGTGTTTGTCTCTCTCCTTCTGAATTCACATTGAAACGTGCTCCTCAGTGTAATGGTATTGAGATACGTAGAATGTAATTCAGTCAGGAGAACTCTGATCTCATGAATGCCATGAGTTAGTGCCCTGTGAGATCAGAGTTTCCTTTTTGTTAGTCCATATTTCTGCTATGTGAAGACATGCCATTATCTCCTCCAGTCTGGAGGAGATACAACAAAGAGAAATCTTGGAAGCCACAAATGAACGTTTAACAGACACTACATCTGCTGATGCCTGATCTTGGATTTCCCAACCTCCACAACTATGAGAAATACATTTAACTTAATATGGTTTTATCTTCTTTATATCTATCTATCTATCTATCTATCTATCTATCTATCTATCTATGTATCCATCCATCTATCTACCTACCTACCTATCTATCCATCCATCTATTATCTATCTATTTGGGGCATATGACATCACAATATTTGTATGGAGGTCTGAAGACAACTTACAGGAGTGAGTTCTGTCTTCCTCGAATGTGGGTCCAGGAGATCCATGTCAGGTCTTCAAGTTCATCAACAAGCTTCTTTTTCCACTAATCTACCTCCCTTGTCCCAGTTAGTGTTCTTCTAACACACTCATTTGATGGTGTTTTGTTATGTCAGAAGAGATGGTTTATGATGTTATATCAGCATAGATGGTTTACAATACCCTTCTAATGGTGTGAAGATATCTAGAAAGGAAAGCCAAGTACTGTGATGTTCACTAGGAGAGAATGGTTGGCAATGTAAATGACTATAACATGAATCTCCATTCCCTAGTAGTCACAAACCTGTATAATCCTTTCTCCTTCCTTTCTGGGTGTATTTAGTAACACTCCAATCTTAGAATTTGGCAAAAGAGGAGAATGAGTCATTTCGAATTTGAATTTACCAAAAAAGTGGATCTTCTTTCTTGGCCCTTGTCTCTCTTTTATCTCTGTCTCCATACACAGACACAGAGAAAGCAAGCTGCCATCTAGTGAGCAACTCTGGATAAGCTCAAGTAAGAGGCTAAGTTCCACCATCCAATAACCAAGACTTGCTAATGACATGAATGAGTATAGATGTGAATCTAGCTCTAGTAGAAGGATGAGAACCCCAGTTTCTAGCTTAATTATGGCATCATGAGAAAATCTGAGCTTCCTTCACCGTCTTAGCCACATCCATATCTGGATACACAGAAACTGAGAGATAATGAATACCGTTTTTAGCTGAAAACTTTAGGGGATTTGCTACCCACCAATAAATGTGAAAATGAAAGGAACAAGTATAGACTTGAAAATGGGATTCTTTTACTTTTTCAATAGAAGATGTTGTTAGATCATCCGCATCAGCATATGAGAATTCAGTGGAGAAGAATGGTAGTGGTGATGCTTGGGGAGGGAAGGACAAGCTGGCTTTGGTAGTAGTATCACTTAGGTAGTTCTACACAAATGTAGTTGGATGCGCAGGTGCAGTGGCATGTGAGTATGGCAATTTCCTAATTGCTTTCATTTCCTCAGTTAAGGAAGAGATGACATAACATAAGAATGTGGAGAAACAGTAAAAATGCATTAGTAATGTGCAGTTTTAGAAAAAGCAATATTCACGCATATTAATGGGATACAAAATAACTTGATACTTGCATATAGTACGGAAATTATATAATCAGGGTGGGATATAACATAGAACAATCTAATCAGGACATTTTCAATGCACCGAAGATGATAATTTCTGTATATTAGAAACCCTTGGACTCTGTTTCTCTAGCTATATAAAAATATAATTTTATTAACAATTAACTTAGAGTATAAAGACAGTTTATAAAATTTGAAAGTACAAACGAAGACGTGTGCCAGATTACCAAAACTACTCATTTTAGCTCTCAAATATCCATGTTCCTAAATTTTGGAAAGACCTGATAAATATGAACTTTGCCATTTTGCCACAGCCAAGTTGAACGGCTACAGGAATTCTTGGGTGTTTCACTTTGCAACAAGTATTTATGAGGAACATATACCCAGATGTATAGTATCATGAAAATCATGCTTCAAGGGACAGCACACAGGAACGTTTGTTGTTAAAGCCCATAACATCTAAGCAAACACCCAGGTAATTGGGATTCCATGAGGTATGGAAAACGAAGTCAACTTACTTTTTCTCAGGGTAATTGAAATCATGGCATGGTAATGGTTAAACATGATTGTCAACTTGATGAATTTCAACTCACCATAGAAATAAACTTCTGGCCTGTGCATAATTAACAGCAGGTTAATAGAGATTTGAAGACCCACTCTAAAGGGGTGACACTATTTCAGTGGTCCCAGACATAGTAAAAAGGAGAAAGTGAGCTGAGTGCAATAGTTCATCTTTCTTTTTCTTCACCATGAACACAGTGTGAGCATTTGTCTCACACTTAATGCCACTATGCTATTGCTGCCCTGATGATCCTCTTGTACTGTGAGCTGAAATAAACCCTCCCTTCAGTAGATTGCTTCTGTTATGTGTTTTGTCACATCAGTGAGAAGACAAGCTGGAGCTGATAACTGGAGGATAGCACTGACTGAGTTCTCAGCTAAATATATAATGTTTGAAACTAGCAAGAGAATTAAAAACCAGGAATAAGAGCAAAATGATCTAATATATATATATATATATATATATATATATATATATATATATATATATATAAGCTTGGAATTAAAATTTTAATAGCCCTATCACATAAAAATGAATAAATAAAATGTGTTTTAGTTCAAATTCACTAAGAAGTTCACAGAGCATGATTGAAAAGCATTGAACTGTCATTCAGTGAACAATAGACTGCAAATGGCAGTCCTCACCATGTAATCATTTGATGCCTCATGTCTAACTACCATCCTGGAACACTTTACTGTAAGGTTCTCTCTCATGTTGGAGTGTCAATTGGAAATATATTTCTGATATAACTCATATTCATAAAGAAGGTGCAAAGGCTTGATGCTCCAGTATATCCATAATAAAAACAGGTGTACCAAATTACTTGGCCAACAAAACATGAAGCCTATGATATTTAGAGATCAGGTCCCCAAAGTATCCCATGAGAAAGCCTTTAAATCCCTAATTATTTATAAAAATGTAATATTCTCAACGTGCCTAAAGCTCAGTTTTACCTTTTTATTACTGTGGAATGAAACTCTGAAAACTTGTTTTTATCACTCTATACTTGAACTTATGTGAAACATGTGTCATTTGAGAACAATAAAAGTAAAGCATGCCACACTCAGCCTTCACTGGAAAAAAATTACGTGAAAAAATGGATATTGTCCGATGGATAATATAGTAGAAGAAACGTTCACTAACACAACACAATATAGTTTTATAGATATATTCATTGTGTGCATGAATAGCTGTGGAGACATTAGCAGTTAGGAGGGATAAAATATTTGTATATGAAGTGTATATAACAATCTTAGCTTTCACCACTAAAGCCTAATAATATACCCCAACCATTCAGACAACCGAATTCCCAAAATTTCCCTCAGGAACAGTTATACCTTCATTAAGAATAATTACTATAGATATACAAGAAATTCATGCAAATTAGGAAGAGAAAAATGGGATGTATTTAATAAGGAAAAAAACATATATAAAATTACATTGTACAGATTGAGCAGGTTGTACTTACGAACTTAAGAAATTATACACATGTATGTAGCAACAATTAATGAAAATAGAAGCTATGTACATGAAAAGGAGCAAGCGGGGATACATGGATGAGTTCAGAGGTTAAAAAGAGGAACGATGGACTGATATTAACATTAGGCAAAGAGCGTGGAACACCCACAATACAACTCATGGACTACATGAAGCTCAAGAGGAAGGAAGACCAAAGAGTGGATGCTTCAGTCCTACTTAGAAGGGGGAACAAAATAATCAAGGGAAGTAGAGGGTGGGAGGGGCTTTGGAGGAAGAGAAGAGGGGGAGGGGAAGAAGAGAGGAAGGATCAGGTATGGGAGGAGATGGAAGAGGTGTACAGAGGGCCAGGAAATTGAACAGATGTGTGTAGCAATGGGGGATGGGGAACTGGGGGTAGCAACCAGAAAGTCCAAGATGACAGGAAAGCAAGAGCCTCCCAGGACCCCATGGGGATGACACTAGCTGAAATACCCCACTAGGTGAGGGAGAACCTGTAGAGACCATATGGAGAGGTTAGGCATGGACCCCTGGTTGAGGGATGGTGCCTCCCACCCATCTCTAAAATTTTAACCCAGAATTGCTTCTGTCTAAAGGAAATACAGGAACAAAGAGTGGAGCAAAGACTGAAGGAAAGCTCATCCAGAGACTGCCCTACTTAGGGATCCATCCCACATGCAGACACCAAACCCAGACATTATCTCTGATGCCAAGAAGTTTTTGCTGACAGCTGTCTCCTGAGAGGCTCTGCCAGAGCCTTACAAATACAGATGCGAATGCTCGAAGCCAACTATCGGACTGAACACAGGGACCCCAATGAAGGAGTTAGGGGAAGGACTGAAGGAGCTGAAGGGGCCTTATCTGGCATCAATGGGAAGGGAGGCCCCTTGGTCCTGTGAAGGCTTGATGCCCAAGTGTAGAGGAATGCTAGGGAGGTGAGGTGGGTGTGGGTAGGTGTGTGGGGGAGCACCCTCATAGAAGCAGGGGGGAAGGGAGATGGAAAAGGGGGTTTGCAGAGGAGAAACCAGGAAAGGGGATAACATTTGAAATGTAAATAAATAAAATATCCAATTAAATATGTGAATAAACAAATAAATTAAATTAAAGAATATGTCACAAAAAATTAGTTCTGAAAAGAACAACATGAGTGAGTAATATAATAGGAACAATTGATCACCTGTGTTAGCAATTAGAAATACGGATAATGGAACAGCACGGAATGCTGCTTTGTATGTATGTATAAGATCACCCAAACCTTGAAGCTGGAATGTTATGTAACACTAGAAAAGGATGTACATAATTTGGAATCCTCATGGATGCTTATGACATATGTAAAGTAATGTAATGAAGCTATTATGCAAAGTCACTAAAAAATTTTAGTGTAAGTAGAAATATGCATCTCCTTGGATCCATTCCTTAGTATGGAGTCCAGTGAAATTCTTACGTGTCCACTGAAAGACATGTGGAAACACTGATAGGAAGGTATGAGAAGCAGCCTAAAGGTTTGAAAATAGATAAATATATAATTAAATGTGGGACATGTAGTTATACAATATTTTATAGTATTATAACTATTATATATTAATATTTTATAGTAGCAAAACAAAATTAATTGGAATACATTTTAGCAACATTATTTTTGAACACAAGAAGAAAAGAATAGAATATAGAATACTACGTCATTTTTCTCAACAGAGAACACAAAATAAATATTATGGGTAGTTAAGTGTGTGGTAAGTTGATCCTCACAATGTAGAGTATTTTAGTTTTGTATAAATTACACATTACTTCTAAAAGTTCTTTTCCTGTATAGTATAGTAAAACCTGGATGTAAAATGACCATGACATGTTTTCTTTAATACTGTCTAGAATTTTAAAATAAGAGAATGAGTAATGAGACCCTGGATATCTTTTCTTTCCCTTCCTTCTTCACATGTCCACAGGCAGCCAGAGAATTTTGTCAAGCTTTTTATAGTTTTTCATGGTTCACATTAAGTATTGAGAAATGATCATGAATTTTACATTGTGGATATTAATGTAATGGTTTATGTATAAAGAATTATATAACAAGAACCTGTAAATTATACTATATCATCATTTGATCATACATGAACTCTTAAAATAAATTATTGTTATTATTACTTTCCCAGTTCCTTGACATTATCATTTAATGTCAATCAATTATCATTAATTTAATTACCAGAGTAACTTTTCATTAATATGGGTATCTTAACTGTATGTATACCTGGGTATCACATGTGTACATGCCAGATGCCCATGGATGCCAGAAGAGCATATCAGACCTGTTACTGCCATGTTGTTGCTGGGAATTGAACCCTAGTCCTCTGGAAGAGCAGGCAACGCTCTTAACTGCTGAGCCATCTGTCTATTCCCCAAATTTACTTTAAATAAATAGATATGAAGTAGTAGGCAAGCAAAATATTTACAAGTAGAGTCACGTTTAACCTTGATGATAATCAAGGACAAACCTCTGAAAGATATTTTTTTTCTTTTAAGCTGTAAAACTTAAATTGTAACCATATGCTTTCATTCTGGCAATGGTATGGCTGGATCAGTATCCTCAAATGTAGAAAATTTTATTACACGTTTTATAGACCTCTTGGAAAGTAATTTAAAATATGCAATAAAATATTCATGGGTTCTCACTAATTAATTCCACTTCTGGGACTTATGCTTAGGAAATTATTCAAAACATACTAAATGTAATATAGATGAAAATGTTCAGTGCAGTATTACTTAAAACAACCATCTTAAATGACTAATGAAGAAGAAATTGTTTTTAAAAGTATGATACATTTTTAAATGAAACACATTAATTAAAATGATAGCTATGATAAATAGAGATTTAAAAATATTTGTCTCAAAACAAATATGATCAGACTATTTAAAGAAAGAGAACATAATAAATGGATTTTGTAAAATACAAAATGGTTAACAATGGTTTTATTAATTTTACATTAATCAGCAGGTGTAATTTGCATTTATATCCAAAATAGATATTAAATCAAAAAGACATCTGAGCCTGAGAAAATTTTCTGTCTTCTATAATAGCAGAGGGTCATTAAAGTAACAGGAATATTTAAGATATCCATAGCTTCCAGCCTTCTGTTAATACAAAGCAGCTATTTTTAATCTTGGGTACATATAAGAATAGGCCTGAAGACTTGAAAATAATAGAAGTTCTAATGAAACTGCTTTAGAGCCGGAATTGAATATGAGAATTTTTCTTTGTGTTGTTTGGTTTCAGTTTCTGACACAATACAGTGCTTGTTTGTTTGTTAGGATTGAGTACTCAGGTGTAAAGAAGTTTGGAATTCCCCTTTCCTACAGAAATTCATCAGGTATGTTGTTTAAAAAACAAGGATCTAACACAATGGTTCTTAACCTTCCTAACGCTGCGACCCTTTAATACAGTTCCTCATGTTGTGGGGACCCCCAGCTATAAAATTATTTTCATTGCTACCTCATGACTATAATTTTGCTACTGTTATGAAAATGTGCTTTTTGTTGTCACTTTCTCTTCCCAGAATAAAAGATATGCGATGTAGAAGAGGAAAGAGGAGCTGGTGGGACATGAGCTGAAGAGGACTAGCAGGAGGGGCAGCAAGGGACTGAGGTGGGGGCAGAGTTAATTACAGGAAGAATAACAACAAGGATGTGTGTATGCATGAGGCTCCCATAGTGAAATCTAGTACTTGGCACACATCATTTTTAAAAAATCAAACCCCAAATGAAAATTAAGTCATAAAATTCATTTTAATCTAGTGTGGTAAATTTAAAAATATAACAATCAAGTTAATATCCTTTCCTCAAATGTTACCCTTCCCCTAGAGATTCCACAGAGACCAAACCAGGATTATTATTTTAGAATATGGCTGAGAGCTCAGTGTCAGCAAATCAAAAAGACTTTCATGTACTTATGTAGAAGTTCAACATGAGTTATAGACACAAAGATGCAAAAATCACAACTCTCATTACAAAGGGCATAATAGTTGATTCATGAGACAGGCATTGAATGAACATTACACACAGACACATAGTACATCAAATTCCATGTTCCAGCATGGGGGCAGTTTCAGGCTTGACTCTAAGGCCACATGGTGTCAAGCCCCGTCACCAATTTTAATAGCAGCCCCGTCTTATCTTTCAAGTGGCATCTAGAAAACAACGAAGACTTCTCTAGTGGGTAAATGAAATAGTCAAAATAGAGGGCTTCATTAAAGATCCTAAATGTCTATTAAGACAAAGAAAATGCCTATTATTTATGATGGTTTATAAATTGTTAGTCCTGTCAATGAATGTGCCGAGAAAGGAGCTCCAACAGACTCTCTTTTAGGGCTGACTAGCTGATCAAAACTTCAATGATTTTGTGGAGCAGATGAAATATTGGAGGTCCATAGCCTAATTATAATTTGGGAGGGTGAGCCCTCTAGCCCCCTACTTGGCAAGTCTCTGTCCACCTCCATGAGGTAACATCCTGTAACTAACAGACAGCAGTAGACTGGGGTCAGTAGAAGCTGAAATTCCTAATACTTAGAGCTATTCAAAAAAAGAACTGCTCTGTCTCCTGAGATACTGAAGTATTTGGGAAGGAAGGAATTACTGTGCATGATTGTTGCATTGCAAACTTAATATTAGATGGATTCTGGAAACTAAGTGTAAATATTTTCTAATATTATTTTCAACCTGTACCAGCTTAAAAATCATTAATATTTCAAATTACTCTGTGTTGGGTGACTTCATGGAGGATATTGATATCAACCTTAAGGGCACATCCTGTGCCCCAAACCAGGTTAAATGTCCTCAATAAGTGAATTACAAAAGCCAAAACAATAGAAGAAAACTAAGTAGGCAACTTTCATGAGTTTCAAGAACGTTCTTAAACTTCTACAGAATGTTTTAATTTCAAGAAACTTGCTATCCGACACTATCCTCAATTTCAGTTTAATCGTATATAAATGGCTTTGTATATAAAATTTCACTTCTGAGTTAACTGGTGTAATCTTCAACTTTCATTTAGATTAGTTTTCTTGGATGGTATCTCATATTACATTATTATTTTCTTTGCCTTGAGGTTTAAAGAATTCCCCTTTAGTCACTTTCCACCTGTTTTTATTGCCCTCTCATCATCTGCTTTGGACTGAATCATGCTCACACCCCCTTCAAATTCATAGGTGGTTTAATCCCTGAGATGATTATATTTTAGCAATAGTGACTATCCAGTGTTAATTAAGGTCAAATTAGGTAAGATTTTGAGATGATAAAAATAATGTCCTTAGAAGCAAATCCAGAGAGGGAGCTCATTTATCTGGTTCTCCATTCATAGGAGGAAGACGTAATGTAAGCACATAGTGAGATAGTAAGTGTCCATAATGCAAGATGGAAGCCTTCACCAGAACCTCACCAAACCCTCACCCTGATCTCAGGTTTCTGTTGTTTAAAACATTTTTTTACATCCGTATTAACATTTTTTTTTTTTTTAAAAAAGTTGTGTCCCATAATCCATATCATTGTTTAGTTAGTCACTTGGGTTCTTTTTCTTTAAGTTTGGGAACCTAAGTGGAAGGGTGATCTTTATATTGGGTTACCTCACCAAAAGATTTACTGCCTCATCATAGTCTGTGCATTCCACAGTGATCACTGCTAGATTCTACCTCTCCTACAAGCAAAACAGATCCTCTTACTACCTGTTGAGTCCCCATTCCCATCACAGCTGAAGCCATTTTGTTCCATGCCTTCCAGCTATTTCAAATTGTTGATGTAATATGCATGCCAGCCATTAACAAAGAAAAATAACTTAACTCGGAGCAAGCTCATACTGATCATATATCTTGATATATTCTGTATGAGGTTTGTTAATTTTAAGAAATTCCACAAAGCTTTACGTAGGACCCATCAAATTAAAGGTCAGTATGAACTGTTATGTCTTGAGCCAGAACTGACCACTGGGCAGCATTTCCTGCACCTGCTTATAGTCTTTGTGGTTTTTGCAGTTTTAGCCTTTATAAGCTGACAAAGAAAGATGTTCAGGTTTGTAGCCTCAGCCCCAAATTCTGAGTTACAGCCCTGATTGATCAGCCTCAGGGTGTGTGTTCAATAAAATATCCCTGTCTGGCTGAGATCAGTGCTTGTGTGGTTTGTGGGGTGATCTTTGGACCCCAACACTTCCTTGTTAATATTTCTGTTTTGGCTGAAACATTAAAAAATTTGATGAAGATTAGCTCTCAAGGCTTAACTGACCATTCATCTCTTGAAAGTACTGTTCAGGAGATGCAATAAGGTCTCATGAACAAAGTTATTAGAGGAATTCATTCACAATGAGTCATGGACACAGCTTGCAGAAATTATTTCTTTTTGATAAAATAGCAGGTCAGTATAATAAAGTCCCTTCCTTCTTCTCTTTGACAGTGCTGAATTGTTGCAAGTATCTTGTAACCATGAAGGGGAAACAAACAGTAGCTGTAAACACACCAACTCTGAATCCTGCCACTATAAATCCCAGGGATGTAGAATTTGTATCAATGTCAGATAAATAATTAATTATAATTAATAAATGCATAATAAATCCATATGGTGTTGATCATCTTTTAGCAGATTATTCTGTTACCTGGTACTAAACACTCTAATAGTGTTTCAAGAATTTAGGTTTACTGCATTACAGTAAGTATGTAACATAAAGCTGAGACATTTGTATAATTGAGCTGTACCATAACTAATTTCTCTATATCTTATCTATCTTATCTTATCTATCATTATAAATATCTAATTAAATGTCACATGTGTTCCTCAAACAAACAATATGGTTTAAAAATTATTGTAATATACTTGATGTATTATCTCAGCCACACATATCATATATATGATCATTACCCCAAATCCTGCAGATTAATAACTAAACAATATTTCACAACTGAGGAATCAGTGACCCTGCCTAAAGAGTCTAAATTCAACTGTCAAGAATATGGCTAAAGCAGAAAGTGATAAGATCAAACTGCAATCTGACTTCTGCACTGCTCCTATATAGAAATGTAATATGATAAGTGAAAGGAGAGGCGCACCAACTCAATAAGAGAATCTCAGTGCCAGCAACTATGAATAGGATTTGTTTCCTTGCAGTTCAAAGTAAAAAACTACCACCGCCGCTGCCACCACTACCACCGTCACCACCAAACCTTCCTTATAGTGAAAGAGAGCAAATAAGTAGTATATGTGGCAGGTGATGGGGGGAGATCAATATCATTTTTTTTTCATATACAGAATCTACATTTATACTCATGCATACTCGCAAAGCCAGAAGGGGACTATTTGGATAAAGACATCTGAACAAAGAAAGAGCAAAGTAAAATTGAAAGCCCCAGTAAACACAGCCACAGTACAAGGCAGGCTAAACTCAGCTGTCACAAAACAGACTGCTGCTAGAGAACTTTTCACTTCCCAACATAAAGTCTTGGTGCTACAATGGTAAGCCAGATCAAGTAGGTCATGACTGTTTCAAGAGTTGACTTCCTTAAGTCCACCAGCGCTTTTAAAACTGTATGTGGAGGCCAACTCAAGCGCTGACTTGAAAAGAAGGATAACTCACATCCCCATACATACTTTTTTGAGGCAGGGTCTCAGTATTTAGCCCTACTTTACTACAACCCACTATGGAGATTAGGCTAACCTTGAGCTCCCAGAAAACTGTCTTCCTTTGTCTCTTTTGTACTGGGGTTAAGCATACCACTATTCCTGGCCACTTCCCCTTTAAGACTGGTAGCTCTGAGACCAGCTGAAGAAAGCCAAGGAACTGAGCAACAGCAGGCACACCTGGTGAGTAAAAGAGCTGGATACTAGAACACCATGGTTCTGTAGTTGTGGCATTTTAGAAAGTCTCCCACATTCATAGGCTTCAGGGAAATGCAAATAAAAACTTCATTGAGATTCCACCTGTCCTGAGTGACTGTCCTTGAAGCCAAGTAATTGTCATCTTAGGGAGCTCAGTTACACCCTACCCAGACCCCTTGTAAAAGATCATCCCTGCTGGGCTTGTTATAATTCCATTCTCCACCCCACACCTATAGAAGATCAGAGTTGGGCATGAGATTTTCCAGCTGATTCCTACCAATTATTAAGTCTTCATGTGGCTTGAGACAAAGGAAGACTGGAGGGGCCTCTATCTATGCAGCTACCCTACTGGGTAAGGCTTTTTAGGTGGTGATGGTGGTGGAGTGCCACACCATAACTAACCCCTCCCACAGTCTCTGTATGAAAAACCAATAAACTCGTTGGTTTCCCCAAGTGAACTCTGATAGAATGATGCCTCCAGTTGTTGCTGGGACCTTGGGAAAAGGGATAGCTGTTGCTTTATGTCTCCCCTTGCAAAGGAATTTTAGCAGCATCATGTCGCCCTCGTGAGAATGACAATTAAAAAACAAAACATTACAGGCTGGGCAGTGGTGGTGTACGCCTTTAATCCCAGCAATCAGGAGGCAGAGACAGGTTGATCTCTGTGAGTTTGAGGCCAGCCTAGTCTAAAACACAAGTCCAGAACAGCCAGGGATCTGTTACACTGAGGAAAAATACGGCAAAAATGCACAGAAAAGGGAATTTTATACACTTTTGGTGGGAATGGAAATCCAGTACGGAAAGAAGAATGATCATAAAATCTATCCATACCATCTTAGATACATACTTATAATAGTAAATCTGTGTTGTCCACTTGATTGAATCTGAAATCAACTATCAGACATCTTTCTGAGCAAGTCCATGAAAACATTTCCAGGTAGGATTTAGTGAAGGTGGAAAACATACCTTAAATCCTACCAGTAGCAATCAAATGAAGGAGGGAAGCGCTGCTTTCTTTCTCATTGTTTTCATGGTTCACTGGCAAATTCATCTATCCTGTTGCTGCTGCCACTGCTGCTGCTCCCACTGCTGTTACTTCCCTTCATTAATAGCAGAACCCACCTTCTCCAGACTTCCAATGTGGAGTGAAGAACAGTGGCTCTCCAGGAATCCTCCAGGCCTTCCATTCCAGATTTTAACTGCTGAAGTATCCAGACTCATGGAATGAGAAGCTACTGGGCTCTCAGCCTTTCCAATGTAAAAGCAGCCATTTTTAAACTACCTGGTTTATATCGTGTAAGCTAATTTAACACCCCCACTTTACTATATATATTTATCCTATCAGATTTGTTCCTCTAGAGAATTCTGAATAATATAATAGTCAAAGGAAATGAAGTCAGAATATAAAAGATGGTCACAGGGCCTTGTTTAATGTAAGAGTATCCTTGGTACTCAAGGATCAGTCTTGGTGGCCATCAACAGATGAATGGATTTACAATATGGAATTTTATGCAGCTATAAGGAAAAAATCATGTTATTAGCAGGAAAAATAATGGAGCTATAAGTTTATAGAAACTGGGCAGACATAGAAAGAAAAGTAGTGTATATTTTCTCTCATGATTGGAAAGGTAAAATGATAGACTACAAATAATGGTTGCACTAATGTTAGGAGAAAGGAGGAGTGTGAAACATGGGTATGCTCAAAGTACAGTGTAAGCATCTGTGGAAATATTAAAGTAAAACCTTTACATTTATACTTTCAATGTAAGTTAGTAAGAATTTCAAAATAATGCCCATTATGGCAACGTAAAGAGTAAATAAACCATCTCACTTCTGCATGGGCAAAAAGATCATCTATTGGGGATTCTCAGCATGTAGGTACCAATTGCCAATACTATGTGAGTAATCTGGAGAAAACGTTTCAATCCCTTTGACTCTTGGGTGCAAAATCACTGCTGGCAATACTTGAAGAATCAGGGGCCCACTAACACCACCCACATTCTGCAAAGCAGAGGTTCTGGTAAACTGAATCATTAAGCAGCTATCACATTCTCAGGGAAATCTATTAGTAACAGTGCTTTCAAAGACCACAGAGTAACAGCTAGAGGGGTCTGTACTTGGATGACAATAATATATTCACATCAATTTGCAGCATATCATGATGGTGTCAGAGACTGATGGTCTTTTTCCCCTAGTTTTATCTCCATTACAGGGAGAGAGAAACAGTCAGATTTCATGAAGCTGAGATTTATCTGCTGCTTAGGTGCCTGAAAAGATACTAAATGCCAAGAAGATTTTTGTGAACGAATCTCAAATTCATTTTTGATTTTTGCTAGCTACTGTCAAACTGTGGAAAGCATAGGCCTGTGGGAGCGTGAGGGATTGACAGGTCTCTATCTGCATCTCAGAGATGGAAGAGGTCTGCTTCATTACCAACTGGCTGATTCCAAAGATCACCTCATTCTTAGAACTAGTTCATGTCTTTACATTAGCTATATCATCACTTGGTCAGCCCATTACCCTTGATTAGCATAAATTAATCTCAATAAAAATTTTGCTTGAATGTAGAGTAACTCACCCTCAATGGCTGTGATTTTGTGTAATTACAAAATGTGATTTTCCACAGAAAAGGCTGAATTGCATTTAAGCAGCTGACGAGATGATAGAAACAGAACAGAAAGAATTACTCGGAGACAAAGTGCAGTACGTTGTTACTAAAGGACACCTGAATTTGTGTCTTCTATAGAGTGCCTATTGCATGATTGACTAACTCATTAAACACAGCATAATCCCAGGTTATATATTCTTTTTAATCGTTATATAACCTTTACTCTTATTTATGGTGTATGATACCATTTATCTTATGTACAATTAATATTTATGTTTGGGTGTGTATTTTTCCTTCAAAGTAAAAATATATACTAATATTCAGGATTTATCATGTTTGTTCATTTTAGTGAATATAATACAAATACTATTAATAGTGAAGCTTTCTTAAGATAATGAACACTGAAATAAGCCTTATCTTTGCATCTGCCCATTCAATTTAATACCACATTAATAAAAAAAGTGTAAAAAAAAACCCCACAGTTTTACCTGAACACATATTAAAAGTGAGATCTATGGCACAAGGATCTAAGGTTGATTCTTGGAACTCACTCTCAAAGATTAAGTGTGGAAGCACTGGAACATGCTTGGAATTTCTCCATTAGGGAACTGAAGATAGGATGATCCCTTAGGTTTGCTGTATTACCAGTTGAGCCTACTTGACAGAGCCCCAAGTCCCAAGAAAAGACTCTTTTTCAAAAATGGTCCTTCAAATTTCTGATTATTGTGAATAAACCTGGAATGAACATGGATGAGCAAGTATATCTACACTAGGTTAGAGTCTACAAAGAATAGAGTCTTTTGGCAATATCCCCAGGAGTGATATAAATGGATCCTATGGTAGATATATTTCTAGCCTTCTGAAGAATCTCCACAGTGATTTCCATAGTGAGTGTAACAGCCTGCACTACCATCAGGAATAGATGCATGTTCCCCTTTCCCCACCTGCATGCCAGCATTTGTTATCCAAATAATAAAAATGTGATGCATATAGATGTTAGAATATTATTTAGATATAATAAAAATAAATTTTTCAGGTAAAGATGGAGTTAAAAATAATCATAAAAACAAGTATCACAACTTAACAAGTTGTGATAAAAAACAAGTTCTTTCTTGCATGTGGATACTAGATTTAAATCTTTAGATATATGTGTTGAAATTGGAGTAACCAGAGAAATCAGAAAACTAGTAAGGGTCTGTTGGGGAGCGATATTAAGGGAGGGGTATAGAACACAAATCATGTAAAGTAGAAAAGACAGAAGAGTAGAATAGGAAGAGTTAAATGGAGTTGGGAAATATGTCAGGGTAGAAGAAGAATTATATATATATAGTATGTATATATATTATTATATATTATATATTATATATGTATGTATATATATACAGATAGGTAGATAGAGGGAGAGAGTAAAAAAGACTTATGTCATGACAAGGATATAAAGCCTTTCTCAGACACCATAGGCTACCAAATACAAAGACCAGTGACATGTGTGAGTTATCTTTTTTTGAGTTATTGCACAGTAGAGTCCCATAGACCTCTCCAAAAATTAAAACTATTGCCTTTGCTCTTGGTTGTCCTTCAGAATAAGTCCCTATTGCTGAAGATACTACAAACTTAAGTAATAGGGCACGGAGAAATCAAACTGAAACATGGAAGCTTCACCCTCCTGGCTAACTTTCAGATGGAACGAGAGTATCCTGCATTATACCAGAGGAGAAAAGTGATCAACAGTCTTACCTGTGAGTTCTTAAAGTTGTGATAATGCTTCAACTGGCTAGATGTATTTACTGGTGCATGCAATAGTGGCATGGATGTTACAGCAGTAACTAGTTACTTTATAATTGGATATAAATCCAGCCTGTTCCACCAGAGAGAATTCATAACTGATAGAAGTAACTGAGCCAAAGGTCCATTCCTGGAGAAAACATTGTCCAGTGTCCCCAGAGAAAGTTTGTTGTCGTCACTGCTATTGTTTCAGTAAATGGTAATTAATACAGAGACACACAATTGGTCAGTATGCAGAGAATGCCACACTCTTTACTGCAAGATTTAGGGCTCATCATGGAAGAGGGTGCAAAAAAAGTGTAAAAAGTGTTAAGAACCAGAAGTAGCAGATGTCCATAATGACACAGTATTTGCTGGACATGACCAGGATATTGCATACAGGAACTCATAGCAGCTGTGATGGCATGTACAAGTGTTGAAAATTATCATATAAGCTAAATTTCTAGCACAGATATGGGGTAGCCTATGAAGTCTCAGGCATAGCTGAGAAGGTACAGTCAGTTGATGGTTGAAAGGGGAGAGAAATTCAATTTTATTCAGGAATGTGACGACTGAGAGGCTACCCATGCTCTAGTAGATGGTCCTACACTCATGTCCAGTAGGTACATGTAGGTGGCAATGAGTGTACCCAGTGGAGTTTTAAAAGGGAGACTATGAAGTTAAGAAGGAGAAGTGACTGGTAAAGAGGAGAGGAGCTTGAGGGAAGGGAATGGAAAATAGATTTGTTCAAAACACACTCTATGCATATACGGAATTCTCAAACAATAAAACGTTTAAAAGAGTGAATTGTCTGAGCTTTTACTCTGACCTCCACACACACATATATTATGTACACACCCACACACATAAATTCTCAAAAATATAAAGATGAGATCTATAAATGTTATTTTTCATGTTAAACTTAATCATTATGTAAAGGGCATCCAAGTTTTTGGCTGACTTCACGACAAGTATTAGCAAATACAAAGTACCTAATTCATCTTCAGATGTGAAAGCTGGTTATAATTCTGGCTATTTAGTTTCCTAATAAATTTCTCTTCAGCAAAAGCCTAAATTACATAACTAATAAAGTTAAAAACCAAAAGAGCCTCTACCTCTAGAATGATCTTTGAAAACAATAAAACATTCTAGAATGATCTTTGAAAACAATAAAACATTGTCCCTTACAGAGCCCCATCACGGCCTGTCATATTTCTTCCTTTTTCCTTTCAGAAAGAATCATACGCACTCTGCCTCCAAGCTCTGCAATAAATATAAGCAAACAAAACAAAAGATCTCCCCATATGTCAGAAAGCCATGCTCAAATCATTAGAGTGACCATAAAGGAAGAGAAATAACTGGTGTTTTAGGCAATAATAGAAAAGAAAAAATTCCATTTACAATAGAATCACGAGCATTGTTGTCAACTCAATCAAGTTTCAACAAAAATATTGTTCCTCTATGACTTCGGGGTAATATGGCCAATGCAACATTGTACAACTTCCTCTAAAATACCAATGAGTAAATATATATGAACAAAAACCTTAAAATGACTGATAGAGAACTTCACTCTGAGAATAATTTCTACTTAAGTGGGCTGTGAAAAAATGATTGGTTTTCTATCAATGACCCACATCAGGAACCTGTATGACAAAAAACAAAACAAAACAAACAAACAGACCAGGAAATCTTTCATTTAACACCTGCCCCACAACACAGAAATGCCAGCACCTAAATGGGTCTGAAAATAGGAACCCTTTTCTGTTTTACTTGTGCTTTGAAGTAAACTATGTATTTTCCCACAACACCACATACCTTTATTGAACCAATTAAGTAATCCAGTCATTTTTATAGCTAGGAAATGTATGTCTTTACTTTAGAACTTAAAAATTTATCGAAAGAATAATTATTCCCAGAGATACCCACTACTAACATGAAATCATATAGCCCTTTTACATAAAATATTCTATTATTCCAAAAATCAAGAGCCTGCTATGTATGTATATATACTTTCATATTTTGTTTTAAAATTTAAATGGCACAATCTTTTTTATCTAATTCTGCCGTGTTCATTTTATTTTATCTTATACTATACTAAAATAAACTATACTATACTTTTATTTATATATTTATAATGGAACAATCTATGCAGTTAAACATACTTTACATGCAAATATTTACATATATAGAAACAAATACATGTATTTATATATTTATAATGGAATAATCTATGCAGTTAAACATACTTTACATGCAAATATTTACATATATAGAAACAAATACATGTATTTTGGTATTCCACTTTGTGCACTGGCAAACAAACTTGGAACTAACCTTACATTGTTCAGCTTTAAGATTGCTTCTTGGAGCATCCTCCCTGAGGGTTAGCTCTCATAAGAAGGTGTTATGTAAGCATCCAATGGAGAAAAGTAATAAATAGTCCTACCCAGCTGTACAGACTGCAAATAAAAATGGCTGGCCAGGCAAAATATTCCAAAAGATCCTATAGTGGCGCTTAAATTTTGAGGTTCATCAAAGATGTTACTTGGACTTATGGCCCATTCAGTAGTAAGGTATTCATGCCTGATACTGCCAACCTAGTTGCTAATTTTCCATGACTAGTGACACAATGGAACATACAGAACTTACTATTGCCATTTTCCTAAACCAGTATTATTTCTGGTGTGTGTGTGTGTGTGTGTGTGCGCGCGCGTGCGCGCCCTTATATCCACAAATAAGTGTAGCTCTTGCCCGTCATCAAAGAAACCTCATTTTGAAGGGGACAGAAGCTTCTACAGAGACTCATGTCTGGTCAAAATGCAAAGAATAAGTGATCATGAAAGTTTTCTGTCTGCAACTAGCACATCTGCAATACAACCGCTTCAGGAAACATTACTGAAGAGGCATTGGGAAAAATTTTAGAGGGATTTGGGGGGATTTGTGGTGGCTGTGTAAAGATGTAAATGATGTAAATACAAGATATTTATGCATGAAAGTCAAAAATATTTAAATGCAACCCACCTGTATATATCTTTAAAAGTACATATTTTAAAAATTAATTATTTTTTCTTTGCCAATGAAGTTTTACTTAAATACAAATGTTTGGCTTGTTGTGTTTCTTTTTATCAACAGAATGCCAGTTGACCTTCTTGAATTTATATGTTCCTGACTATATAAAACATAATGTACATGTAACTTAGTGACTACACACTATTTTTATTACAAATTAAAATTTAATTCCAAAGAATAAATAAATATTGATTTCTGGAGTTAAAACAGTTAAGAATGGCTGCTGCTCTTACAGGGGCCCCATTTTTGGTTTCCAGCACCCAAGGCAGGTGGCTCACAACGATCTATAATGCCAAATCCATGAGATTCAATGCCATTTTCTGCCTTCCATAGTCAACTGCATTCATATTCATATACCCCACATAGATACACACATATACATAAATAAAAATAAAAACAAGTCTTAAAAAAGATTGCTTTCTGTTCTTTTCCATTGTTAATAATGTTCTATTGAGTTATCTGTGGCTTTTTACTTATATTCATTTTTAATTTTCATTTTTATTAGCTTTAAAAATCCAAACAATATATTTTGCTCATATTCTTTCTCTTCCCCAAACTCCTTCACTATCTTCCCCATCTAACATATTGCTCTTTCTCTCTCAGTAAAACAGCCCCAATCAAAACAAAGAAAAAACTCCAAAAGGCAAACTAAAACAAAGACATAGAGATACAGACATAGATGCACATGCTAACACAGACTAAGGTACACTTCTGTGTTTACATGTTCGCATTCATACACACACGAAACATGGGGTTAGTTTTGTGTTGGCCAGTGACCTAACCTCTGTGATTATTCAGTTTGAAACACGCATATCTAAAACTTAATAGCTAGCATTCTTGTATATGCAGAAAGAGGCAGTGTGTTTTTCTGAGTCTGGGTAACCTTATTTAGGATGATTTTTTCTAGCTCTGTTCATTTACCTGGAAGCTTTGATTTCATTTTTCTAGACAGTATAATTCCCAACACATGCATTGTAGTAGCTCACAACCATCTATAATTCCAGCTTCAGAGGATTTGATACCCTTTTCTGATATTCATCAGAAAAGGCACAGAGCTAGTGCACAAATTTACACAAAGGCCAAATATCCACACCCATAAAACTATAAATAGATAAATAGATAGATAAATAGATAGATAAATAGATAGATAGATAGATAAATCTATCTTAAAACTGTTAAGTATTATACAATATTTAAGTCATGAATATTAAGGTTTATATTGTTCTTAATTTTTACATATAAATAAATTTCAAATGCTCTAATACCCATTAAATTGATTGCACTGTAGATCAAAGGGGCTGGTATCTTCTTGAAAATATTTCTATTATTTTTTAATATTCATTTTGTTTCTTCTTAAGAATATCTAATGAAAATTTCACCAGGGTTATAAGGTAAGTCGCTAAGCACTTATGTGACAGAATGATTATCATCATTCCAAGCATCCTCAAAAGTCTTTCCTTTTTATTGTGCGTCTTTCTTTACTTCCATCATTCTGTCCACATTCCATGAAAATTAGCTTGTCTTTTCATTTTCTAAGGTCATTTTCTCTAGCAATGTAAATAACTCACTCCATAAAAACCTTGTATTTCTGCCTATATCCTGAGGTAATAGGAAAAAAGGCCAAATAGAACCTTAACAGGATGGGTGGATCAGACCAATTCTCACCTCCTTAAAGCAGAGACACCAAAGGGCTATATCCTCAATATAAAAGGTTCCAGGGGTGAACTAACCACAGGGTACCTAGGCAAATGCAATGTTTAAAGTTGCTCCTTAAATAGTGTTCCCACAGGCACTCACTATAAACAGAATTTCCTTTCTGGAGAAGGAAAACTGTGTTATGCAGCTCATATTAATTCAACTAGTAAAATTTCAAATATAATGCCAAGAAAACATGCACCTATAACTATACTCATACATAAAGGAGCAACAGAAACCTAAGTCAATAAAAACATTGAGTATGGTAGACGAAATTGTAAGATATAATACCTTGCAGCCCCACGATTCTCTTTCCAGTAACTGAACAATGATGCTGTGAAAAGATTTTCAAGTCATATTGAGGGTTCCAAATTAGTTAGCTTCAGTAGTGAAAAACACATAACTAATAAAAGTACTGAGAATAAATGACTGTTGACTATTAGGTCCTAAATGGATCATTTGTATCACATTTTCCAAGGCTCAGAGAACATCATGAGAAACAGGAAGAACATAAGAGCCAGAGAGAGAGAGAGAGAGAGAGAGAGAGAGAGAGAGAGAGAAGAGAGAGAGTAATTTGACTTCTGAGTATGACATGGCTAATATGCTCTTGAATGTGCATTAGTTGGGATTACCTCCATAGTTTCTGCACAAGATTGGGCTTGTCAGTACTGTGTCAAATACATAGAATATGGATGATCTCATGGGGCTCTATCTCTCACCAAAATTTAAATGGAATTAATGGTTGATAGGGAAGAGGGGGACATATTCTTTTGTTTTTCAAAGATTTACTTTTATATGTGTACCATGTGTCTTTTTGGGGGTATGTGTATGTTTGAGTGCAGATGCTTGGGGAATCCAGAAGAAATAATCAGATCCCCAGAATTTTGAGTTACAGGAGGTTGTGAACCATTGAACTAGTGTGGTGGGCACCAAAATTGAGTCCTTTGCAAGAGTGATTCATGGTTTCGAGATAACTCTCTCTCTCTCTCTCTCTCTCTCTCTCTCTCTCTATATATATATATATATATCTCAAAAGAGGCAAAATTATTCAGTGGAATAAAGGCAATGAACAGAAGGTGAGGGGGAAATTTGGTTTACAGTATCATGACAAGGAGGGGGTTATAGGGAATATATTCAATATGCAATATGTACTTTTATGAAAATTAAAAAAACTTCATGTAACACAGTATTGTGTGAAGCAAGTTTTAAAAGAAGAGCCCAAAATATTAGGCTTCTTTTGACAAAGAGTTTGAATTCTGAGAAATATTTGACACATAGATTTTGCAAATGGCTTTGAAGATGGGTAGGGTCATGTGGCATAGGAAGCAGAAAACTGGAAACTGAAAACACACCCTTTGAACCCCAGGTGATGATCATCAAGGAAGCAGAAAATTCAGTCTAAAACTGAAAAAAAAACTGGACTTGAGAATATACTAAGCTGCAGAGGAAAACGCAGCTTGGAAAAAATAATCTTTGACTGTAGCAGAGAACTCGAACTGAATTTATGGGGGAAACTACAGTGAGCTACTACATTGGTTGTATATTAAGCAAATAAATTTGTAATAATTTATGCAACAATAGGAAAAGAGTAACCAACAGAGGCTAGAGAATTTGTAACAATCTTAAAATAAATAGCTATGTTTAGTCAGTTTAAATAAATAAAATCAGGCTTTAAAATGTCAGGAGTAAAAGGGAAATTATGAAGTTTGTTACAATTCTCTGCATTTGTCCATGTGAGAGTAATATAGATCTCAAAGTACACATATATATCAAAACATTACAACTGTATAATCTGAATACACACACACAGAAACAAACACATATTTCTTGTAAATCATATTTCACTAAAGCTGAAGAAAATTTAAAAGGAAAAATAGAGATTATATCCTCCCCCCGTTAGCTAAACAACTAGCAAGATAGATAACACCCATGAGTCAACAGTTTTTCTATTGGACAGCATGCAGTATAAGACCATTTTCACAAAGATTGAGAAAATAATGAAGTATTTCTTCAAAATGTCCAAGTTTATCCCCTAAAATTTCTCTAAGTTGTTATGTGCATAGAGGGGGAACCAGAACAGAGCTAGTTAGATTTCTGAATTGAGAAGGGGAAAAGCAGAGCTGAGAGAAACTTATACAGCCAGTAAGTAGTAAAGCAGTGTCCTAGACAGAAAAAATGCTCATAGATCTATAGAGGTGTCCCCTTGAGACTACCCATGCATGAGGAAAAAACTATTTATGAGGTAGGAAAAATAGAATCACCGTAAAGCACCAGGTTAATGAAATTTCAAAGTTCCCAAAGGACTCGAAATAATTATGTTGCCGCCAACCAGAACTGGGGAAAAAAACTGTCGTGTAAGGCACAGCATAGAGCTGAGCAAAGGGCAAGAGCATAGTTGAAGAAATATGTGCGTCTGTGACTCATACAATTTAAGAAAATAGCAAGGTGAAAGTGAACCAAACTTATTCCAACTAATTTAACTGTATGAAGTAACCAAATCCAAAATTAATTATTAATTAAAAGGATACAACACGTAAAGATATTACAGTTTAAAAAAAAATTATCCAACCCCTACAATGTGTCTATACAAAGGGAAGAAAAAGAAAAATACAGCTTTCTCTTTTTTAAAAAATCCATTTTCATCCCCCTCTTCTGCAGAGGTCCCTGAGCTCGTGGGGGGAAGGTGTGATATATGTGTCATTTGTGGTTGAGAACTCTACAGACACTTGACCAGCTGTGAGTTTCTGAGGTAACCACCCTCCACCCCACAAAGAAAGTCCTCTAGTGTGGTCTGAAAGGGGCACTCCTAAGAGTATAGAAGTATGAATTTAGAAGGAAGTTTTATCTCTATTTAGCAAATAGTAGTAGGTTTAGTTCTGGGAGCCATAAACTCCCAAACATGGATTCTTTGCCAGATTTATAATCACATGCATCTGTTTCCTCCTATGGAGTGGCCCTTAAATCTAACCATAAAGTGGTAGCTTTCCACCACAAAATTTGTGCCACTATTGCACCCACTGACACATCTTGCCATAATGTTCATTTTTGTTGTTTATATGGTTCCCAGCTGGGTAAGGCTGTTTCTTCTCAGAAGCCATGAAAGCACTTTCTGTTACTATGAAAGCTACCCAGCAGGGAAACTCCACTATCAACTTAAATCCTCCATGTCTTGTGATCAATGTTTGTGTTGTCTTCAGTAATAGGGCCCTAAAATCAATTTTAGTGGGGAATCAGGGTCAATGTAATAGCCTATATTGTTTTAAGCATCTCTGGGAGACCACTGACTATCAGCTTGAAGGGAGATATCTTCTATGCATGAATATATATGGAACATAAATTAGACTCAATGGATTATTTAAAAATAGAAAGGAGGGGATGGAGAAGTGGGAGTGGACCTTAGAGGATCTAGGGAGAGGAGTTGGGGTTAATATTAAAGTACACAGAATGTATTAGTTCAATTTTCAAAGATTTAATATAAATATTAAATGCAATATATATGTAAAGAATATGTACATATATTATTTTGGAGCCCTGAGTCAAAAGATTTGTTCCCTCTGAACTTTGAAGGGTTACTTGCATTGTTTTCTAATATCACTTTTCTATAAGAAGCTTTATCTACTCTGATATTTGTTTATTTGTAGATGAACTGTCCCTCTTCACCACCTAAGCTTTTAAAATCTTTTGTTCAAACTTCACGAAAGATTTATCTAGATATAAGAAATGTTATTTTCTATTAATTTTAAGTTATTACATAAAATAAATAATGGTTATCATTTTTGTATTTTCATATACTTAGCTTCTAAGACTCACAAGACATTAATTTTAGCCAACTACATGTAGAATAAATATTTACATATTTTATATTTCATGTATGAATAAAAGAACAAAAGGAACAAAACAGAAAATCACAATTTTATAAGAAAATGAATAATAAGTTTGTAATTCCAACTGTAACTATATTAATGTTTGTATTAAATATAAAATTACAAGATATCCTAAAGGTGTAATAGTGTCATTTATATCCTGGGAGTAACTTATAGCCACCTAATTGGACGTAAGGCCCACTCAATAGAAGAGAATTCATGCCTACTACTGTAAATTTAGCCAATCACCCTATATCATATTTTTTCCTTCTCTCAACCCTTCCCAGATCTGCACTCCCACATCCTTTAGTCAACCAATTTCATGACCTCTTTTATCTCTCTTTTAAAGAAACAATTAAAAAAGAAACAAAGTCATGAACCACCCCAATAAACCCCGTAAAAACAAAATCAGAAAACCAAAATATGTAGAAACAAAACTGAAACAAAAAGTGCACAAAAATATTATTGAGTAAATTTTGTGTTGGACATCTCATCTATTCCTGGGTATAGAGCTTACCTTGGAGTGTGATTAGTGTCCCCAATGAGACTCCCTTGGAAAAGACTAATTTTTCCTTTGCAAGTGGGTACCAACTGTACATAGATTCTTGGGTAGGAGTAGCAGTGCGTCATGTCAACTTGCTGCTCTCAGCCCTGAGACCTTGTCTGACTTAAATCTGTATAGGCCCTATGTGTGCTGCCACAATCTCTATAAGTTCATATATGCAGCAGTCCTATTGTGCCTGGGGGATCCGGTTTGCTTGGAGTTATCTATCACCTCTGGCTCTTACAACCTTTCTGCTTCCTCTTCTGACTAGGTCCCTGGGCAATGAGAGAATTTGATGAAGATATCATGTTTAGGACTGAGTGCTCCAATATCTCTTTCCCACTGATTGAACATTATTTGTGGATCTCTGAGTTGGGTTCATTCATTGCAAGAAGAAGCTTCTCTGATGATGGCCAAGAAAAGCACTGATATATGTATATAGCACCCCAGGTCTAGTGAGGTCCTGGAGGATAACTTATAGCCACCACTTTAATAAACCAGCACAACCCCTAACTATATTTATCCTTATACCAACAGAAAGTGAAGTTCTCATCCATCACAAAATAAACTTTTCTTTACAGTAGATGGAGACCATTATAGCATATCACAACCAGGCAACATGCAGAGTTGCTGAGACCAGTCCCAACTGATATATCTACAACACAACTCCTCCTCCTAAGGTTCAGGGATTACTGTTTTAAGGTTCAGAGATCATGAGGAAGAAAGAGACTAAAGCTTGTAAGAGCCAGGGAATCTAGAATGTTGGTGTAAAATTGTGTATTCTAGGAATTTCAGAAGCTATCCCCGTAAAGTTGTACCAATATTGTTACCTATATACGACCTGAACAGAGACACCAATACAATACACATGCTAACAATGAAGAGCTCAATAACACATACCCCTAGACAAAGAACTATAGAGAGCTAAGGAATGTCGAGAGTGTGAGAAATAGTCTTACCTAGGGAAGAACACAGTAATTGGTTATCAAGTACCAAATGGCCAGCCCTTAAAATACATAAATATAAGTAACATTATATGGACTTAGCAGGTTGTATTTTTATATTTAGGAACACACACGCCACCACCACCACCACAAACAACAACAGTAAAAGAAGTCAAACAGGAATTTGAATGAGAGCAAAGAGTGTACATGGGAGAGGTTTAAGAAAGGAAATGCTTAAGGAAAATTATGTATAAAAATAAATACAAGAAATAACGAGAGAAAGTATTTAGTCCCTGCTTTATAATACAAAAAAAAAGTATCAAATTGAACCCAGAGCAGCATAATGAAGTGATACACAATATATATCCCATAAAGCCACACACATACATTGTAAAAACATAGTATGTGAAATGTTTATTTTTAGAAATGGTAATATAATTCATAAAAGCCTAAAAGACCAAGAAAATAAGAGAGATAACTGTAAATAATCACTATCAAGGATGAATGATCAGACTCTGATTTGATACATATTTTATAGAATATTTGATGCCAGAAAATTAGAAAAAAATACAAAAAGCACAACTTAGCCAAGTAGTCACTAGATGAAAGAAAAAAAATGTCTGAAGTGTCTTGTATCTGTCAGGATAATTGAAATCATAAGCAGAAACATCTATATAAATGAAACCTCAAGCCCAGATAATTTCACTGGTGAGTTCTATCAAATATTTCAGAAACAAATAATTTTATACACACTTGGGGAACAGAGAAAACATTTTCCAAATGATTTTGTAGTCTAAAAGAAAACTGCTGATAAAATGTTGTGCCTTCTCTTGGGGCCATTTTACTTCTGTTTGTTTGCCATGCCCACCTACGATGTGATGGTTTGTTTTCTCTTGCTATATTTAGTTTGCTATGTCTTGTTGTCATCCCTTAGAAGCCTGTTTGTTTTTTAATGAGAGTCAGGTCATCCAAAGAAGAAAAAACAAAGTGCCATCTCTCAAATACACACATCTAAAATGTTCATACCACAACTTGTGAAATTGTATCCATTAATACATAAAACAGAAAAGACTTTATGACCAAGTAGATTTATTTCAGCGATGTAAGGTAAAATACTTCTATATCATCTTTAACAGAAAATATTATGTATTAAAATTTAAACTTGATAAAAATTTGATATTTCTCCTTCTGCCAAGCCCTTAAGGGGAAAGTAAAAATGTAGTTATAAATTGAATTCTGTGATCATCATGGCAACTGTGTGTTTCAAAAAATCCATAAGCACAGTTTAAAGCACACTGCCTTAGAGACTTGGTACTACTGTCCTGCTTCATTCCCCAACTCCCAGGTAATTTTATGTTTTGTGCCAACATGGGTTCCTCAGTCTTTTGATTTCTAGATGTCGCCTCAAATATCAACTGTAATATTTGAAAATGCAGGAAATTTTCTATCCTTTCAAGGTTCAAAAGTGGTCATTAATTTAGGGGTAATTCTTGAGTTATAAGTTGTGAACATGAAATGCTAATGGAAACATTTCCCCCATCTAAACGTGGCTTCATGCTACCTTTGATTTTTTTCTCTACTGTGCAAGTGAAATACACAAGACACTATATTCTGTACTACAAAAGGTACAAAATATATGACCAAATGAACCTATTTAACACACATATCATGTCTGAATATAATCACAGAAGCATTGGCTATTAGTTAAAAGATACTAGAATATTAAAACTCAATGTTATATATAGACTCATTTTAGAGCTATATGATGATGCCATTGTACATATTCTAATGTCATTAGCTAAAAGTGACTTTTCACTCCCAGTTGCCTAAGTGAGGTCTCCTAGCAATTCAAACAAAAGATTTAAGTTCTACTTGACTAGTGATAGAAAAGCTTAATGTAACAAATTACAAATTTGTACCTGTAAAACTTTTCCAATCAATTTTCTTTAAATACTTGTAATAAGCATTGTGTGGCAATTTAAATAAAGGCACAATTCCAAAAAAAAAAAAATTGTACATATAAACTCAATACTATTGCTTTCACTTTCAGGCCAGTCCTGTGAAGCAAGCAAAAATCAAGTTGAATCCTTTTGCTTTGAAATATGTTACAAATAAATAGAGATACGAAGATGGAAGAATGGAAGAAGAGAGGATGAAAGACACAGAAGTAGAATCCAAAAGCTAACTAGAATGTGGGCTAGCTAGTCATGTGGTCTTATTCTTAACCACAATTCACATCACTTGCACATCTGGCTGAAAGATTCAACAAGGTGTGTTTTTCCCATCCAGGAATTACATGAATCCATCTACTAGTACATTGAGAAAGAATGTTTAAATCACTTCCATTTATGGATAATCGCATGGCCATTCAATGGTGTACCTTTAAAATTCACATGTACTGAGTATATAAAATAATGGGTTTCATTATGATTCTCGGACATATATAATATATATAATAAAATCAACATAAACATATTTCCAATTTTGTTTCTATATTTGTATTTTCTTCATTATACTTTAATGCTCATTTAAGACCTTTATTAATGCCAAGCCAACTCCTCTGCAACCCTACCTGCCCTCTTTGTGTCACCTTCCAACTTTTAGGAAGCTTCATTCATTATCAAGAATGAAGCTATATATGACTTCATTTTATCATGACTGAGCTATAGTCATGGTCATATCCTCCACAACTATCACTGTGGTTTAGGGAACCTGTGGACCTTTCTAGACTTCTGAGAAAATAAGTCATGTACTGTCTCCATTGGTATTTGCTTCTCCAAAATCATTGATACCTTAGAGTGTCCATGACTTCTATCTAACTAACTTACCATGGGGTTTCTTCTCTTGGATCTTTCACAAACATGTTTAGATAAAATGTCAAGAACTGAAGGGAGTTGGAAGCACATCCACAGGTTAAAACAGCTTGGCTATTATGTGTAATGAACAACAGAATGGATCTCCTTTGCCTAGTACAGGTATATGAGATTTGAAAGACTATGTAATCCACCTGCCCTAAGGCCCTGGATCAGCATATCTTGAGGCTCAAGAAATTTCAACATAAGAGCTGAGGTAACCTTCAAAATGATGACTCTTTGTCCACTGCCATTTTCATATATCCTGGAGTTAGGCATATCCTGAAATCATGGGCTTCACTGTTCATCAGGTCCAATATGATGGCCACCAAGTAATTGAAAATATAGTAAGGAAAGCCTGGTAGGCAAGATAGTCCCAAACAATTATTCTCTACCAGGAGGAAGTCCACATTTGTCCTTGGTAACTTCTACTCTGTTCTTGTTCAACAGGAGAGACTCTGCTTTTCATACATACAGGAGACCCTATCATTATTTATTTTTCCCAAATATAGCAATAGATTGTGGGAGTTTGCTCTGATTGACCCAGCCACTAATGACCAGTGGTTTTTTTCTGTGCTCTATGCAAGTGTTCAAGCCCAATTGTGTTCATTTTTTGTGGCACTGTAGACATTATGATGTCATTGGTATCCACTGAATTCTGACCAGACATTTGTCTAGAGATGTACCTTCTAGAGAGCCAGTCACACTAATGAATAGACCAAAATATAACAATAAAATATACAATAACAGTTAATGTACATGAAGATGGTCTGGTCACATCTTTTTCGTAGAGTTGAAATCTATACAACCACTTTGGAAAAAATCAGGCACTTCTTTATAAAAGTAAACATATATCTACCCTATTGAAATTCCCATTACTTTAGTCATCTATTTAGTAAAATAAAATATATATGTACATAAAATTGTGCAACAGAATTTTGTAGCATTTGAATTCATATTCATAATAACCCAAACTACAACTGCTCAAATTTGTTCAGCAATAGTAAAGTGGGTAAACAACTTATATTGGTGGACTACTAATAGATAACAATAGACAATCAATAAAAATCAGAATAAATTATTCATATACACAAGCACAAGAAAACAAGAATAGGTACTCTTCTGAGTTAAGAACCATACACAAGAGCATTACCATATGTGAACATATACTAAGTTCTGGAAGAGGTACAATTCTTTTATCTTAGATTCATATTATTTTATGTGGTGATTATCTTGTCTGCATGATGAATGTGGATGACTTTTGTGCCTGATGCCCACAGAGTACAAAAAAATTGTATCAAATACCCTGAGACTGGACATCTGGGTGGCTGTGAACCACCATGTAAGTGCTACAATTGAACCTTGAGTAAACAGTATCTTCTTAACTGCTGAGCCATCTCTCCATCCCAAAGAATCAGTATTCCATTTTCTTGAAGTTCCTGAAGGGAGTATCTTTTGTAAAGAGATAGTAGGGTACCATCTGGTTAGGCAAGTAATTGCTTTTCATGCAGTAAAAATTTACCCTTTTAAAATATGCAAATTTGACACATAGAAAGAAGTATTTGAATGCAACAATCAAGTTGCTTGTGTTTTAGCGGCAAGAGTAGAAACAAGACATTGACAGCTATTCAAGCAGAGTGAGTGAATACATGTAATTTCATTAATTTATTCTACTTATTTTGTGTTTGAGACGTTCTAAAATAAAAATTTCTTAAAATGAATGAATAAAAAGAAGGAGCCCATTAGTGGTCATTTACAGTATCTTTGTGTGAAAAATCCCCTTGGTGTGTTAATTAGCCCTTAGTAATCAAATAGAAACCCACATGACATAGTGCTAAGGTGGCCTGAGAAATTTACTATGGAACTTGTTAAGTGTGTGTGCGTGTGTGTGTATGTGTGTGTGTGTGTGTGTGTGTGTGAGAGAGAGAGAGAGAGAGAGAGAGAGAGAGAGAGAGAGAGAGAGAGAGAAACAGAGAAACAGAAGAAAAAGTGAAATTATTTAGTCCAACACAAAGTAGTTCTCTTAAGCCAGGCTTTCTGGTATATGCAGAATCAGACCAGTTTCAGAGTGAGATTCATTACAGTTTTAGCTGCATGGTGAAACTCTATCTCAAAAATTAAAATAAAAAGGGGTTAGCTTCAGGTCATAGGATTGTGGGTTATTACCCTGTCTATAGTTTTCTGCTTATCACAAATATATAATTATGAGTATGCCATTTCCTCAGAAAATTGGAAATAGATCTACCTGAAGACCCAGCAATGCCACTCTTGGAAATAGGCACAAATGGTGCCTCACCATGCCACAGGGGCACGTGTTCCACTATGTTCATAGCAGCCTTGTTTGTGATAATCAGAAACTGGAAACAACCCAGATGTCCCTCAACAGAAGAATGTATACAGAAAATGTGGTACATTTACACATGTACCACAATGGAATACTACTCAGCTATTAAAAACAATGACTTCATGAAATTCTTACACAAATGTATGGAACTAGAAAATATCATCCTGAGTGAGGTAACTCAGTCACAAAAGGATATGCATGAACTGCAGAGATGGAAATGAATCGGAGCCTGAGGAAAAGAAGGTCCAGTGACAGGCCCAAAGTGGGACCGGCTCAAGGGGAGGCCCCAAGACCTGACACTATTACTGAGGCTATGGAGGGCTCACAAAAGGGACCTAGCATGACTGCCCTCCTAAAGACCCAACAAGCAGCTGAAAGAGTCAGATGCAGATATTTGCACCCAATTAATGGACAGAAGCTGCTGACTCATGTGGTTGAATTAGGGAAAGCTGGAAGACGCTGAGGAGGAGGGCAGCCTTGTGGAAGGACCAGCAGTCTCAATTAATCTGGATCCATGAGATCTCTCAAACACTGGACCACCAACCAGGCAGCATACA
Organism: Rhynchomys soricoides; assembly: GCA_019843965.1. Classification (NCBI taxonomy): domain Eukaryota; kingdom Metazoa; phylum Chordata; class Mammalia; order Rodentia; family Muridae; genus Rhynchomys; species Rhynchomys soricoides. Next base: position 137,069 of record JADRCH010007414.1, on the reverse strand, counting down.
CCAGCTGATATGAGGCCCCCAGCACATATACAGCAGAGGACTGCCGGGTCTGGACTCAGAGAAGATGCACCTAACTCTCAAGAGACTGGAAGCCCGGGCAGTTTAGAGGTCTGGTGGGGTGGTGGAGGGTGGGGAAATCCTTGTCGACACAGAGGGCTGGGGAGGAGGTATGGAATATGGAACAGCTAGAGGGTGGACGGGGTGGAATAAAATCTGGAGTGTAAAAATATAAATAAATAAAGAATTCAACTCACAAACCATTTGGATATCATCTCCATTATTAGGCTTGAGAAATTCGGCAGACTTTATTGCATCTCACTTCTAGGAAAAGCAATGCTGCTCATGATACAAGGGGAGAAAAGGAAGCTTTTGTCAACTTATGAATACCCAGAGTAGCTTTTTATCCTTAAACATAAAAACAGCACCACTGCACAGGAGAGCTGCTTATTACATATTAAGCATGCTCTTTGGAGAAGCAGAGTAATTCTTCAGGAGTTTCCTGCCAAATTCACAGCTAAACTGCTATGTAAATTAACTGCATCTAAATTAAAAGTGCTGAGACTCAGAAGTACTTACCATTGGTTTTGGTGGTGTTGGTTTAAAAAAAAAAAAAAAGGTAGGGATGCTTTAAAGTAAATAACATAGCACGGATCACACTTTATTTTGTTTCCTGTTTGCTTGTGGGTTTATAATACACAGGAAAGAAAGAGATGGGGAGTGAAAATAAAATAGGTAAAGGAGAAGGCAATTCCATGATTAAATGTTGCATGGAGGGACAGCTGCTTCGCTTTCACAAAAGTAAATTTAAAACAGCAACTTGATGTAATTGTAAGTAGAATCTATAGGTCATACAAACTCTACATAACAAGGAGAGGCATATTTTATATCATGTAGGTTATTCTGTGCTGCAATGGTGGAACACACCTGTAACCCTAACATTTTAGGAGGTTATAGCAAGAAGATCATGGGTTGGAGACCAGCCTTGGCTATGCAGTGTGCTGGAGGCCACCCAGAATTACATCATGTCTCGCATAAGTAAATAATTAAATAAAGTTGATATAGGTGGGGGCCATGCTCAGGACAAGAGAGTGACCTGGGATAACAGAGGCACCCAAGAATCAATGGAGTTGACCTTCGCTGTGACTCACAGCACTGGGGATATGGATCTTGAAGAGATCACCCCCTGTAGCCAGGTAGGAACCCCAAGGGATGGATAGGGACACCAATGCACCAAAATACTTTTGACCCAAAATTTATCCTGTCTACAAGAAATGCAGGGATGGGGAATAGAGCAGAGACTGAGGGAATGGCCAACCAATGACTGGCCCAACTTGAGACCTATCTCATTGATAAGCAACAATCCTTAACTATTAATGATACTCTGTTGTGCTTACAGACAGGACTCTAGCATGGCTGCCTCTGAGAGGTTCCACCCAGCAGCTGACTCAGACAGATTCAAACATCCATATCCAAACAATGGATGGAGCCTGGGACTCTTACGGAAGAATAGGAGGAAGGATTGTGGGCCCTGATGAGGATAGGAACTCTATAGAAAGACCAACAGAGTCAATTAATCTGGACCCTTGAGGCTCTCAGAGTCTAAACCAGCAACCAAAGAACATACACGGGCTGGACCTAGGCCTCCCCACAGATAAGCAGCAGATGTGCAGTTGTATCTTCATGTGGGTCCTGAACAACTGGAGCTGAGACTATCCCAAAAGCCTGTACATGGATATGTTCTTCTAGCTGGGCTGCTTTGTCTGCCTTCAGTGGGAGAAGAAATACCTATCCTAGCAAAAACTTGAAGTGCCAGGGTGAAGAGGTACCAAGGGGGAGCACATGTGCTCAGAGGATAAGGGGAGGGGGGATGAGGGAAATGATTGTGGGAGGCAGTGACTGGAAGGGGGGCAGTGAGTACTATGAAAAGTGAATAAGTAAAACGCAAAATAAAAATTTTAAAAGTGGATATAATGAAATCTCATTTAAAGTTTCTCTGTTCATTCTTTGTTCCCCAACTAGATTTTATAATAGCTAACTATCATGAACAGAAAATCGATCTCATCTTTTGGCCATTTGTCACCGAACTATAATTTGCATAAATTGCAAAAACTATTTTCTGAATAATTATTTCTTATCCAATACCTAACAAATACTAGGTCCTCAATATTTATTGAAAACAAAAGACTAGCTATCCTTAACAGCACATGAATCCTTGCTTATAGAAAAAAGTTTGTGGCTATATCTTAAAGTACTTATCCATTAATTTATTGATATTATATTGATATTAATATTGATATTAACTTATTTTTCCTATTTAAGGATTCCTTTGTTCTAGGCACTCATCTCATTGCTGTGGACATGGTTGCTCTCAAGACACTTCTCTTCTTTTTTAAAAAAATTGGATATTTTCTTTATTTACATTTCAAATGTTATCTCCTTCCCAGTTTCCCCTCCAAAAACCTGCTATCCCATCCCCTCTCTCCCCTACTTCTATGAGGGTGCTCACCCACCCACCCACTCCCGCCCTCCCACCCTGGCATTCCCCTACTCTGGGGCATTGAGCCTTCACAGGACCAAGAGTCTCTTCTCCCATTGATGCCAGATAAGGCCATTCTCTACTACATATGCAGCTGGGGCCATGGGTCCCTCCATGTATACTCTTTGGTTGGTGGTTTAGTCACTGAGAGCTCTGGGGGATCTGGTTAGTTGACACTGTTGTTCTTCCTATGGGGATGCAATCCCCTTCAATCTCCTTTAGTCCTGCTCCCAACTCCTCCACTCTATGTCCCTGAATTTCCTTTAGACAGGAGCAATTCTGAGTTAATAATTTTGAGATGGGTGGATGGCCCCATTCCTCAACCGGGGGCCATGCCTTACCGCTTTTTTTGGGTATTTCGGCTAATGTCATCCCCTTTTCATCCTGGAATGGGGAATCAGGGGTAGTCACTAGAAAGTCCCAGATGCCAGGGAAGCAAGAGGTTCCCGGGATACTTCTCTTCTAATGAAAAGATTACTACAGGCAAATAATTGAATGTAACCTTGAGTTTTCACTGACATCAGGTTCTTCAAAGCGAGAATCCTCAGTACACAGGAGATTATTTTACTCTTATGGTACTTTGCTTTTTTAAGTGAATGCGATTAAAGGCAGTTTAAGGTGACAAGTCTAAGCACATTAATTGCAATTTTATGACTTCCTGAGATAATAAGTGAAAATTTTAACAGAAATGCACACTTCCTAATGACTACATCCTAGGAACCTGGAAAAGAGATAGTTTCCAATAGAAACACATATTTCTTTTATTGACAAAGATGAATTGTTGTACTATGACTCTCTTTTTCTAATTTCCTGGCTTGTGGAGATCAATCAATACTCCTTAGACAGCACCCATTTTATGCTCTGACAAGTGTTATTTTTGGAGGCCATTCTTGAAGCTTTTTTATTAATGAAAAGCAGTCTTGTGGCATCTTCAGCTACTTCCACTCTGTTTTCTGGCCATGCTCCATCTGGTTTTGCTATTACAAACAGCTGAAATTAGTACATTGTGATATTATGCAAATGTGTGCTGACAGATTGAGCTAAGAATAGTGTGCATTGGCTATTTCACTTTGTCGTATAAATAATTTGGCATTTCAAATTAAAGAATTTTGTAGACATCAAAGTATGTGTTTGTATTAGTGATGTGTTTTCTTATGGGATAGACACGAACACTGGTCTGAGGAATCACCTTGACACTATGGAGTTTGAAATGGTGAATTGAGAAATCAGACCTGACTCTTTCTCATGATGCCTTTCTGGATTAAAAGAACAGGCTGACTATCCAGTAGAGCTTGCTGTATTCAGCTCTTTTCTGTTTACTACAGCCAGAGAGGTTCTGAGTATTCTTCTCTGCAATTCTAGAATTAACTAAATCATGCCACACTGCAAGATGTGGTTAAGCCCTAGTCTATTTTTTTAATAATTTGGACGAAGACATTTATAACATAAAAAATTGTTCATGAAAAGCATTTGATAGAGACAGTCAATGTATTAACAAGCATAATCAGGGGCCTTATATATGCATGTAACAACAATTAATGAAACAGAGACTATGTATTTGAAAGAGTGCAAGGAAAGGTATATGAGAGGGTTTAGAGCCTGGTTCTCAGCCCAAATAATGCAGAGACCCTTTAATACAGTTCCTCGTATTGTGATGATTCCCTAGTTATAATATTACTTTTGTTGCTACTTTATAACTACTTGCTACTTTCTCTGTAAGTACATGCTACTGATATGAATCATAATGTAAATATTTTTGGAGACAGAGCTTTGCCAATGAGTTTGTGACTAACAGGGTGAGGACTGCTGGCAGAGAGGAGCAAAAAGAAAGGGCAAATGATATTATATTATAATCTCAGAAATAAAAGAAAAATGGAAAATAAATAAATATTTTCCCTAGAAGTTGTCTTTATCATACTAGATTAGTGTGGAAGAAAATGTCCAGAAAGGGTGGACATGTGAATAACTTTGTTAGGTACTTAGCTAAGATGGGATCTGCTACATACTTATGTTTAGGCTCAAGCAAGTAACTTTGTGGCACAGGTTTTTGGTATTTTAAGTAAAACAAACAGATAAACAAACAAAAAAGGGTATACTTCATAGAGCTCCTTCCTTAGCTAGAAACACAGTGAGACACTGCCAGTTGGATTCTGTGAAAACTAATGCTGGAGGAAAATATTCATGCGACTGAGTGTGGGCATTCTTCGTTCTGAAAGACTCACCTTCAGTGTTACTCTGTTAGTTTTTGCTTTCTGACATGAAGGAAGTTACTTAACCTTTCAAGCTTCTATTTTCTTTTGTATCAATGTGAATGATTAAAAACATTTTAATCAAGAAGTACAGTTCTTGGTACAGTAGCTGTTCTCCATGGCACAAGAGATTGTTTGGTAAACACCTTGAACAAAGATCAGTTTCTGCTAATGATAATATTAGGGTGCAATTACAATTCACTCATAATAGTTTTTCAACACATGGTGAGGTTTGTATTTTGTTTTAAACATCTGAAAGTTACACCTTTCCAGGGAGAATGAATTTATTTTTTTTACTAATTTCTCAGATTACAGTATACATAATCTCTTAGATATTATATTCTAATAAGATGGTAGTGTTAATGCCTAATTCCAAATTTTACTTTCATGTTTAGGACACAGAAAGGGTGTTCTCTATATTTAGAAAAGGTGGGTTGTAAGCAACACTTCAATTCTGCCTGGTCCACTGCTCTCTTAGTATATATTCAGTAGCACATTCTTCCAAAAATACAAAATAATCAAACTTGTCTCAGAATATAAAACAAGATACAGAAATTTTGGAGGACATTTCATGTTTTGTTCCCATCTCTTACATAAATACACAAAGCACATAAATTATCATTTAATAATCCGATCTCCCAATATTTGGGATACTATTCTCTCAGAGGACGAACCACAATCCACTAAGCTCATTTTTACAGATGAACAATTGCACAAGGAGAATGGCCTAGGGTTGTTGGAAGGTCGGAGATTTCAGAGCTCTACGAGCATAGTATTAAGAGAGGTACATTAAAGTATTGTTCTGATGCGATGGCACATATCTTTAATCCCAGCATTGGGAGGCAGCAGTAGGAGGTTAGCTATACATTTGGGGTCAGCCTAAAATATCCAAGGAGGTCCAAGGAAGCTAGGACTACATAGGCATATTTCCTCAAATTACAATAAACAAACAAACACGAATATGTTGGGACAATTTATTCTGTTCACTTATTTGGTTGGTTGTTTCTTAGAAATATGTAAACTACAAAATGTAGTTTCCCAAAAGGCTAATGCACTATTGATTTCCTTTACTCAAAATTAAATGACAAAGGATAAGAGATAACAGAACAGCTTTGTTTTGATGTGTACCATTCAGACCATCATTGTGTACTGTGTTCCATTCTCTATTTTCACATAGTATATTTTGAAAGTAAGACTGGCAAATAAGTGCAGGCTACATAGGGTTATTTATAGAGAAGATATATGCTCTGAGAAGGATATGAAAAGGGAGAACTGCTGAAGATCCTGGGAATGTTTCATCTAAAGCCGAAAGGCTGAGGAAGAACATGGCAATCAACTTGAATCGTTCAGTGCTTTATGGCAGAGGAAGTCTTGAACCACTCAACAGATTGAAATATGACTTCATGAAGAGTTGATGTTTTGTGCATGAAAAGTTTTTCCCTACTAAGGAACATCTAAGTAGCTGACCTCTCTGAAACTGACAAGGACAATCAGAGGAGAAAGCAATAATCTTATTATTAATGGTGCTCAAGCACTTTAGAAAGGTTAATAAAGGGAGTCTGATCATCAAGAGGATTTAAGATAGAGAAGTTTCTTCTAAGGCAAATCTCTAAATATGGCAAATGGGGACTAACTGTGAACATTGAAATAATATTTAATTTTTGTCTATTACCCTGTGGTAAGCAATTTTGCATGCTCCTTTTGCTCTTCCTTTACACATCTTGGACCATTCTTACATTTATTATTCTATGGTGTTCTGAGTACTACAATATTTTCACAGTTGTAACAATCTCCAAAAATAAAAAGAATCACATTGTTGATGAAAATTTGTTTTGAAAGATAATCATGATATATGCTCTCACTCTGCCCATGTCTTTGAAATGCTACTTTGTGCCAACTTTCATCATTGAGTGGTTTACTTGAATATGAGGTACTATAAATTTTCCTTAACCAATAAAACATAGCATAATTAGCACCATATGATCTCACATTTATGCTTTAAGATGTTTTACAGGTACTGGCTATTACTTGCTTGGGTCTGTAGAACATTGTGAACAAGGGTAGCCTAACATCTTTAGCAATGAAATAGCACATGGAATATAAAAAGAAAAAGATGGCTAACTATCCAAACCATGAAAGCCTTTACACTAGGGCTCCTAAGTGGGCAGAAAGGTCATCTGAGACCAGCCAGGCCCCAGCCAACCCACCAAAAAAATTAAAACCGCATAAGGAGATCTAAGCATCATTGTGTGGAATACAGATAGGTCACTATCCAGACTGCCCCCTTACAAATTTATGCATAAGTAAATGGTAGTCCTACATGAAAGTCCATTCTGCAATAATGTAGCCTGACATATACTTTGACAACAGACCTGGAAAGGGGAAAATATTTGAAATGTAAGTAAAATAACTATCCAAAAGAAAAGTTTCCCTGTTTTACTCTTAAAGCCAAACAGGAATGATCAATATCTGATAGCCAAGTCTCCCAGGAAAACACCACAAAAGGATCATAAGCCAGCCTCACATGCAATGTTTGTGTGCAGGGATGGGGAGACAGCTGTGATGGTGTAGCACCTGAAGCATGAACCTGAGCATGTTTGAATTACCAGCTCCCACAATGAAATGTAGGTGTGGTCACCGTGGGATGAGGTAGACCCCTTGGATCTCCAGAGCTCACTGGCCAGTCATTTAGACAATGGGTACACACCTAGTCAGAAACCCTGTCAAAAAATAAGGTAAAGAGCAAGCAAGGAAGGTATCAAACGTCAACTCCAGCCTTCTATACACATGTGGACCTGTACACACATACATACAAATACACATAAGCTACACACACATAAGAATATAAAACAAATACATGTATGACATCCTTTGTGAAAATATTAGCTATGAATTCCAAAACAATAAAGCTTCTAAAAAAATGAAATGAATCCTGTAAGATGCACATGCATATGTGAATTACAGTATTTCTAACAAGAATTTTAAAATGTTTGTACTAAGAATGATTTAAAAAGCCATATACAATTTATGTTTACTTAAAGCTACATATATAATATTCATAAGTGTATATGTATACATGTATAAGCAAGTTAAATAAAGTTAAGCTAGTTTGTGGTGCTAATGCTCCCCCTATGAGTCATAAATATCTACATAAAACCTCAGTATCAGAGAAGATAATATTTCCTTCAAATTGTTCATTAGGTGAGTCCAAGAGAAAATATAGGCTATTGCTGTTATCTGTGGTTGCCTCCCAGAACTTGGAGATAAGACCACGTTCCTGAAAACATCACACTTCAGAAACAAGACTCAAAAGATTCAAACTATATCTGACCATTCAGAATCCTCCCTGAGGACCGGTTCTGAGCATCTGAAGAAGCTATATGAGCTGCCAAGGGAGAAAAGCAATTAAGACTCCTATCCAGCTATAAAGCCTAGGAACCATAACAATGACCAGCATGGCAAAATATACCCAAAGATGCAGTAGCAGCATTAATATCTTGGGAGTATTGTGCCATTAGCCATCTAATTGTACTTAAATCCTACTTAGTAGAAAGGGACTTATGTCTGGTATTGTAAGTGGAGCCAATTACCTGTGACTGGTGAGGCCTTGGATGCTAGAGAAGTACCAACTCTCTAGAAGTACAGCTGGTTTCCCACTCCATCATTCTCAACTACAGTCTATGTGCATATTCCTATAGCCACAGATAAGATTAACTCTTACCCCTCAGCCAGGGAGTTTCTTTCCATACCAAACAGAGGCTATCACAATGTAGAGAACCATGGGCTATGGTAGATTCATCTCCATCTGACATATCTTCAACACAACCCCAAAGGTTGAAGGAACATCATGGAAGAGGGGCCAAAAGAATTGTAAAGGACCTGAAGAAGAAGAGCTCATGAATCTGAATAGGAGCATGAACAGGCACAGGAGGAGCTGGAGGAGGGAGAAATGGGATAGAAATGATGTAAATATGATACTCCTATATGAAGTTCTCAAAAAACAAAATATACATAAAACAACTAAAAGACTTGTGTTTTGGCAAGGGAAAATTGTATATATAAGATGTACTCAGAAGGAGTGACAATAAATTGTCAACATTACTTGACTGTGAGAAATTAATCTGAAAGTTGAAGGAAAGAGGAATTTAAAATATTTTCTGTGGCCACAATTCTGGCAGAAGGCCCTGCTCTACCAGAGGACACAATGGTACCCAGAACCCAAGATAAGGCTGCCTGTAGCTCACCCCTACTCCTTAGAGCCTCCTACAACAGCACCCTCTCCCCTCTTCTCCATATCCTGCCCCACAACTCTGGCAGAAGCCCCTTGCTCTGTCAGAAGCCATGCCATTACCCAGAGGCCACACCAGTTTCCAGAACCCCAGAGGCAACATGGGTACCAAAACCTCTAGTCGTTACACATTCCTCCAAATCCTGGGGAAAAAAATACCCTACTGGACTTGAGAACTTGTTGGTCAATAGAACCACAGACCATCACTCAGGCAGGAAGACCAGAGAGGAAACAGAAGCCAAGAGAAAAAGAAACATCCATCCAATAAAGATAAACTCAGAAATCAGTATAAGTATTTAAAGTCCTTAGTCATCAGGATAATGCAAATCATAACAACTTTGAGGTTCCATCTTACACCTGTCAGAATGACCAAAGTCAAAAACACAAGTGACAGCACATGCTGGTGAGGATATTGAGCAAGGGGAACACTCCTCTATTGCTGGTGGGAGGGGAAACTTGTACAGCCACTTTGAAAATCAGTATGGCAGTTTCTCAGAAAACTGGGAGTCCACCTACCTCAAGACCCAGCTACACCACTTCTGGAATATACCCGAAGGATGCTCCATCTTATCACAAAGACACTTGTTCAACTATGCTCATAGCAGCTTTATGCACAATATCCAGAAACTTAAAACAGCTTAGATGTTCCTCAACTGAGGCATGGATAAAGAAAATGTGGTACATTTACATAGTGGAGTATTACTCAGTCCTTAAAAATAACATTATGAAATTTTCAGGTAAGTAGATGGAACCAGAAAAATAATCATTCTGAGGGAAGTAGCATAGACCCATAAAGACAAAAATGGTACATACTCATAAGTGGATATTAGTAATATACTAATGGATGGATAATCATGCTATAATCCACAGGCCCTGAGAGCCTAAATAACAAGGAAGGCTCAAGGAGGGATGCAAGATTCTCCGTGGGAAGGGGAAATAGAATAGATTTTGAGGGGCAGGTGGGGACAGGAACAGGAGGGATCAGACAAGAAGAAGATGGAAGGAGAAATTTGTGGTTGAGACTACTGAAACTGTAGTTGGGCATGGTGGCATTTCCAAGTTGAGGTAGAAACCTAGTGCAATGGAAACTTTCTAGCAATGTACGAGGGTAAACCCTTGCTAAGATTCTTAGAAATGGGAGATAAGGAGCCTGAATGGCCTACCTCCTCTAACCAGGTAAGTTTCCCATTGGCAAGGCTGGGACACCAACCCAGCCACAAAAACCTTCAAGCTACAATTTGTCCTGTCTCTAAAATGTGCTGCTGTAAAAGTGGCTCAGAAATTGTGGGAGTGGCCAACCAATGACTGGTCCATCTTTAGATCCATGCCACAAGAGGGAGCTCACCCCTGACACTGCTTGGAGGGTCAGACTCCATAGATATAGGATAGAACCAAAGGTGCTGGAAAAAAAAAATCAATGAAATGATTCCTAATGATATTCTGCTATGATTGGTGCCTAGTCCAATTGTCATCAGAGAGACTTCATCCAGCAATTGATGGAAAAAAATGCAGAGAGACTCACAGCCAAGCATTAGCAGAGCTCAGGTAATCCTGTAGAAGAATGGAGGGAAGGATTGCAGGAGCCAGAGGAGTCAAGGACTCTACAAGAAAACACACAATACTAGCATACCTAGGATCATAGGGGTTTACAGAGACTGAACCAACAATCTGGGAGCGTTCATGGGTCTGACATAAGCCTTCTGCATATATGTTAGAGTTGTGTAGCTTGGTCTTCTTGTGGGACTCCTAACAGTGGGGGCAGGGGACTGCTTCTATCTTTTTTATGTGCTTTTGGGACCCCTTTTCTCCTACTAGGTTCACTTGCCTAGCCTTAATATGGGGAAATGTGCTTATCTTTATTGAAACTTTGATATGTCATGTTTGGTTGATATCCCTGGAACGCCTGCTCTCTTCTAAAGGAAGATGGAGGAAGGGTGGAGGAGGAGAGGAGGGAGGAGAAACTGCAGTCACGATGCAATATATGAGAGAAGAAATAAAAAATATTTTCCAAGAGTGTATAGCTCTTTAAATGTTAATTGAAATATAAAAATTAAAAACAAACATAACCTCTAACTGCTCCCTCTGTATCCATTTTTCTCCTCTCTGAAATGCAATCTGTATGGTATCACCAGGTTAATGCAATTACAACACATTTTTATTCGGGTCACTTCTCTGCTCACTGACAGCCAATAATTCCACTATGTAGAATGGTTTCCAAAGTGAGACAGGCTCTATTTATATATTTGAGTTCAAAAAAATAAGCAGAAAACCCAGTTCTATCAAAAGTGGATATGTGGGTATGTGCGTTAGATCTATCTTGTGTTTGTAGTACCACAATGGCAGAAGAGAAAATAAGTAAGTTATCCTGAGGAAGGAGTGGGAGTTCACCACACTGAGAGGTTTACTAGAGTAGCCTTCTTTATCCATTCACTGAACAGTGGCTGCACTAATTTTAGTGTCTGTGAGCCCAGTTGACTGTTTTCTTCTTTAAGTTATAGTCTGAAATACAATTTTACCAAGTTGAAAAGTGACTTAAAAATTCAGTTAATGATTCTCAGTCTTGATTCTAATATGAATGACAGAAGCCCAAATTAATGACAAGGAAATGACAGCTATGACATATTTTCTGCTTTCTACTGCTGCTATAGCTTAGTAATCTATAAGATTAAAAAAACAACAACAACAAAACAAAAAACAAACAAACAAACAAACAAACAAAAAAAAACAGTGACTGCCTAATAGAACTGACAAAGAGAAAGCTGAAAAGGAAGAGAAGGAAATTTACTCCATAGCTCTAATTTTTAAAAATCATGTACTAGGGATCCATCCCATCTGCAGACATAAAACCCAGACACTACCACAGATGCCAAGAAGCGCTTGCTGACAGGAGCCTGGTATAGCTGTCCCCTGAGAGGCTCTGCCAGAGCCTGACCAATACAGAAGCAGATGCATGCAGCCAACCATCTGACTAAGTGCAGTGACCCCAATGGAGGAGTTAGAGAAAGGACTGAAGGAGCTGAAGGGGTTTGCAACTCCACAGGAAGAACAACAATAGCAACCAACCAGACCCCCCAGATCTCCCAGAGACTAAACCACCAAACAAAGAGTACACATGGTGCAACCCATGGCTCCTGCTGCATATGTAGCAGAGGATAGCCTTGTCAGACATCAGTGGGAGGAGAGGCCCTTGGTCCTGTGAAGGCTCAATGCCCCAGAGTAGGGGAATGCTAGGGCAGTGAGGTGGGAGTGGGTGGGTGGGTGGGGAGCACCCTCATAAAAGCAGGGGGGATGGGAGGAGGGGATGGGGGTTTAACTGGGAAAGTGGATAACATTTGAAATGTAAATAAATAAAATAACCAATAAAATAAAAAAATCATATAATACTTGGATAATTTATTCGAGTTCATTTTATAATGATAAAAAAGGTTGAATTCTCTCATGATGTTTATTACCTAGTAACACATTACAAGTTATCACACATTATTTGGAAAACACTTGTTGCTTTCTCACGATAAAACATTTGAATAATATGGGGGAAGATATTGTAATCAATCAAGAATTTCATTGGGGGATACAGAAAAATACATTGTGGTGACTTGATAACACAAAGAATTCTTAAAATCACAGAGTGAAAAAATAAAGATGCAAGGTTACACAGTTTTAATTCATGTGTATTAACTTCTACAAAAACTATTATCCTTAGCATGATGTAGAAAAAGCATTAGTAGTTTCCTGGTCTAGAATCAGAAACAGGTGGACAGCAAAGGAACGGAGAGAACTTAGCAGGATGGTGACGATGTCCTATTTCTTGAGTGTGGTGTTTGCAGCATGACTGTGTATCTATGAAAACTTGAGCACCAAATGGGGGAGTTCCTTGTATGTAAATCATGTCAAAATGATAGTAGCTTAACTACTACAAAATGCATTAAATTGAGGACAAGGAAAAAACTGGTCCTGGGATATGTGCTAGAGGAAAAAAAAAAAAACCTTTCACTTTTTCTTTTGATTACAGGTCACAGAGGGATGTGAGTAGAAATAAAGAACGTGAGAAGAGGAAAGGAAGGTGGAGATGGGTGCAGAGGTGACGAACTAAAAATTCTCATCGTCTTCAAAAGTCAGCCTCTTGCTATGCACAGCACACTTTTAGTATAGGACGAATGTGCACAGAAATTGTCCTCTCCCCAAGCAGACTGTAAACAACTGGAGAATTTTCTCATCTTTGTATCTTTTCCTCTCACAGTATCTAAAAGAGTGTATACGGAGGAAGTTACCCTTTACTAATTCACTACTTTGCTCACATTAAAAAGTAACAAGCAAACAACAATGTCAAGCATCAGCAAAATCCAGGCATGTGGTAGTCGTGCCAGAAAAGAAAAACAAACAAACAAAAAACCACCAACAACAACAAAAACAAGGGCTGAGAGAGGAAATCACATTATGGGAGATCTGCTTGCCTTTTCCAGTTCTCTTCCCGGGCCTGATGCACTAGGACTCTTTCTGACTCTTTCTGTTGATCTCTGCCTGCCTTTGCCTGATCTCTTTTGCCTTCTACCTCAATCAAACAATTCAGTCACTTTGACAGTCTTGGACACCTAGCAGAAGCTGGAGAAATATATCTCAATCAGTTGAAATGTCAACCATATCCCATAAAACTGCTTGCTCCATTGCCCCAGAGTATAAATTCAGCATCCGTTTGAATCTGAGATGAAAAAATAACTGCCCCAAAATTGTGCTGTACATGCCATCTTTAAACAGCTCCAGATCTCAGTGCCATCACACACATCTTTTAAATTCCAGCAATTTGAACGATGATTGCAGGTCTGTGTGTCATCTGTCTTAACATAATGTTTTTGGTCAATGTTTGGACAGGTTGTTGTATTGTGTTAAATTGGTCATTAGTACAGTTAAAAGTAGTACTTGATCTTCTATACATTCATTCCTTTTAATATATAAGATTATGAAAAGCATTAATATCCCCAAAACAAGAAGAGTGACTCTCATTTTTGAAGAAAGACTTTCCAAGGAATTTTGGGGGGAGTGGAGAGGGTTAAAATCATAGATAAGCAGATAAGCTATGGCTACAATTGCCACTGATGATAGACTTTTCATTTACTTAAAATACTTGTTCTATAAGAAAGGGGGGGGATGGGATATTTTGTAAAACATATCCTTGTTTAAATTGTGGGCTGACTATTATTTCTGTTGTAAAGAAGGACATGAATATAAAGAAAAAGATTAAATGAGTGTGCAAACCATAGCTCTATGTTGAATTCTAGAGTCCTTGTTCTTCAAAATAAGATCATTCTTCAGCCCAAAGGCATGGTGCATTAGAATCCTGACAGGATATGTTCAAAGTTAATACAGAAGGAAACCATAGACCTCCAGAACTTCAAATCAAGAGACATAGCACTACCAAAACTGTATCAATGAATCATGCTATGAGGTACACAGCACATGGTATGGCAGATTGGTCATTATTCAAGTCACTGTGCTGTATTAGTCTAGATATTGGAAAGAAGACATGAAATATAAAGGCAGCTATTTTTGCATGTAAGAAATCAGAGTGATGGTGTGATAGGCAAGATTGTAAGTGAAAGATGGCAACGGTCAGTTAGCATGGACAATAAACTCTGCTGAGACATTCCAAGAGCTGCAGGGAATTAGGAATTGCTTTAGGAAATTAGTCACTCTGCAAATTGTCAAAGATTTCATTCTTTTAAAAATGTTACAATTTATTGTTGTGGTGTCTCTGAAGATTACTTTCCTTTGTTTGACAGGTGCTTTTATTTCTTTTATATTTAGTTCTTACAACATCCCTAACAACTTGCCAAAAATTATACAGAGAAGTGATGTAAATTCCCCCACTGTTATCATCACCCTTTTAAACTTCTCTTTGAACCCCTTGCCTTTGTTTAAGGTATCATTAATATAATTATTATAATCTTTTTGTATTGATTTCTGAGTTTTGAAAAATTTTTGACACTGGAATTTGTTTTGAGGCTACAAAATATTAATTAGATGTTGCAGACTATTTTACCTCAGTTCTTGTACATGCTAAAGGTGTTGTATCTGACCTATAATTCCAATAGTGCATGGATCTGGTCTTCGGTCTTCATGGTGCTGAATAGCACTATCCAGGGAGCAATGGCATGATTGAAACCAGATAAATACACAAGTTTAACTAAGCATTGCAGATAAGAGTTAGGGTAATGGGCAGAATTCACCAGGGTCAAAGCAGGATTAAGACCTGCAATAGAAGAGCAGAGCAAGATGGATGATAAGGAGTTAGATGAATGGTGAATGTGGATTTTAAGAAAATTTACTGAGCCTCAGTTTAGGACACCTTTATCTGTGGCAATTTGTGTAGAAAATAGTTCTTAAGCCATTTCACATGAGCTTAGATACATAGGTTGAGCATAAAATCCAGTTTAGAATACCAGCTCACATGGTATCCATTTAACTCAAGTGGGAATGAATGGGTGCTATAACTTGTCACGGAATCTGTTATCAAAAGAAAACTTCATGATGTATGATCAACTTACTACTTACTGAAGATTTCCATAGAGTTAACTGTAAATTACCCTTAATGTTCAAATAATCATTATACTTACTTTATAATATTTCATTAAGTAAAATTACCAGAAAAAATAAATTTAACAGTGGGGTAGAAGGAGGAATAC
This sequence comes from Rhynchomys soricoides, assembly GCA_019843965.1. Lineage (NCBI taxonomy): Eukaryota > Metazoa > Chordata > Mammalia > Rodentia > Muridae > Rhynchomys > Rhynchomys soricoides. The sequence goes on along the minus strand of JADRCH010007414.1, from coordinate 121,316 downwards.
ACAGTATAACAAGATATTTATATGAAAATTCCATAATGAAATCTATTGCTTTGTATGATAATTAAATTGATTTAAAAGTCTTCTTGGTGGATCTGAAATTTAACCAGTCATTGAATTTTGATAGACATGAGAAGATGGTTGTAGTTAACTGGGACAAGTGTTACCAAGATGAGAAATTATTAGAATCATTTCTAAAATGAGAGAGTCAAGTATATCCAAGGAGCAAGGTTTATATGAAAAACAGCCTATGTGGCTGAAGATGCAGTCATATGCTAAGTAGTTTCAGTGTTTTTCTCTGGATTGAGAAAACAGATTGAAGTTGGTGCATGACATTAGAGTTCTAAACTAAAAGGCAGATTTAGGTGTAATCTTTATAAGCTGCCCATACTCCAGTGGATGGCACCACCCCCACGCTCATACAGGTAGCACTAATTTGACTTAGTGACATAAAGGACATGAAGTAGGGAGAATGGTACGTTGTGGGGGCATTCAGAGAGTTGGAAATTGTAATGGGGCTAGATATGGTGAAGATACATTGTACACATGCATGGACTTTTCAAAGAATGACTTAAATATTCAAATCATTAAAATTTAAAATCAAAAGAATAGGGAAGTGATATAGTCAGAGATACAGAGACACACAGAGAGATAGACAAGGGGAGAGAGAGGGAGATGGGAAGGGAGAAAGAGAGAGAAACAGAGACAGAGAGACAGAGAAACACAGAGGAGAGTGATTACCTTAGTGAGGTTTCTTGCTTTCTGCCAAGTCTGATGACCTGAGTTTGATAATGTCCTTAAATCCACATGATGGAATCCCACAAATTCTCTTCTGACCTCTACATGTGTTGTCATGGTATATGGCATGGAAACAAGCACAGATACACATATACACATGCACACACACACACACACACACACACACGTAAATAAGTATATTCTTTAATCATAACGTCACCTTAGAGATAGTATGAAGGATGAAGTAGAGACAATGAGAATGGAATGAGATGAGTTATGAGACCTTTGCTGTAATATTAGCAAAGAAAGAATGAGAGTTTAAAATAATGTAACAACCAACAGAGGACACACATCAGTATTATAATATATCAGTGTAGGAGATGAATGGTTCAAACTATACTGGGAATAATGCTTCAACGGCTAGTTTAAGCTGATATAAACACAAATCAGGAATCGGGAAAAACGTCATTTTGGATAGGAGTTATAATCAGTGATGATTGCTACTGCAAAACCTCTTTATTTAAAGAGTCTGAAACGTGTTCTGCAAATACCCACCGAGCAGTTGTAAAAGCCTAATCTGAAGCCTAAGGGAAAGAAGTGGAAGTGTAAAAGTAGGTTAAAGATGCTTGGATGAAAGAATCCTTTCATCAAAGGGGTGTTAAGGGTGAGTTAGATTTAATATCGGGGAAGAATAATTCTTTACTACTCAGCTATTAAAAACAATGACTTCATGAAATTCGCAGGCAAATGGATGGAACTTGAAAATATCATCTTGAGCGAGGTAACGCAGCCCCAAAAGAATGAACACACTATGTACTCACTGTTAAGTGGTTATTATCCCAAAAGTTCGGAATACCCAAGAGTCACTTCGCAGTAACCATTGGGCTGAGTGTGAGGTCCCAGATGGAGGAGTTGGAGAAGGGACTGAAGGAGCTGAGGGAGTTTGCAGCCCCAGGGAGGGAGCAACAGTGGCAACTGGACTGATCCCCCAATATTCCTGGAGACTGGACCACCAACCAAAGAATACACATGGAGGGACCTATAGCGCTGGCCACATATGTGGCAGAGGAGGGTCTTGTTATCCATCAGGAGGAGGAGAGGCCCTAGGGCCTGAGGGTGTAAGATTCCCCAGTATAGGAGAATGCCAAGGAGGGAAGACGAGAGTGGGTGGGTGGGTGGGGGAATACCCCCATAGTAGCAGGGGGAGGGAATAGAGAGGTTCCAAAGGGGAGATCTTGAAAGTGGGAAACATTTGAAATGTAAATAAAGTATCAAAAAATAAATAAAAAATAGATAACATAAAATACAATAAAAATCTTTTTGCTATATAGAAAAAAAGAAAGGAATAAAAGAAGCAAGGGGCTGGCTGACCAGAAGTAGGCAGAACGACTCTGAGGGAACTCAGCAAAGATGGTTTGAATCTTCAGTCTTCTTGGTAAAAATGGAGTTGAAAGTGAGAGTGGCTAAAGAAGGATTGGGGACTTGAGAATTTGCTAGCACTGCTCCTAACATGTCATACTGAGGAATGGACCATAACCATTGAAGTTTAACTTCATCAGGGCAGCAAAATTTGTAGTGAAAAGGAGTTGCTATAAAGCAAGCATAAGTTAAGATAAAATGGGTAACCAGGTGGTTCAGATGCAAACCACTCCCTTTAGACTCCCAAGCTCTTTCTGGAAGTGCTTCTTCAAAAGAATTGTTCACACTGTTTATATGCCATTTCCCCACGTATCATGAGTCCTGCTGGCCATTATTTGTATAATATTAATGTTAGAATTTTTAAAAAATATGTCTTGATTTTAATCACTTGAGAAATTGGCCAGATGTCCCTTTTATTCATAATACACACTTACAATATGAATCCATTCTTGATTATTATATTTTGCAAGATCTCTGACTACTGAGTGGTAAAAAAAAAAAAAAAGTGGTAGGGACAAAATGGCACATAGAAATGACAATCTTATTTTGTTGTTGAGATTCAGATTCATTTCAATACTTATACAATCTATTATAGAATTTTTCAATAGTCCATTCAAATTGCTTAACTTACTATATTTATTTAAGTAAGAAATGAATCATAGCTTTTGTAGTTCAGTATCATTGCTGCAGTGAAGGAGTTTGTAAAGACTTGACAGTTTACTATAGAGCAATAGTCAATTTAACCTATGTTGCCATGGTTACTCTTCTCAGACATGAAAAATACCCAGATATCACAATTTTTGCCAATGAATAATATTATCTATCACTAACAGAATAAAAGCTTTATCCTGCTCCTATTTTTGTCTTTTGGAGAGGAATTTTTATACTTAGGAAGCATTGAATAAATATTTATTAAATGGTGAAGATATTTAAGAAAATTGATTACCTGGGTTAGAGTGATATATTTATGCACATGGTAATAAATCCTAGGCATGCAAACCTGAAGAGGAATTCTGCAATCACTTAGTTTGTGTCCTCTCATTTGGCACACTGGGTTTGGAAGGAATTGTTTAAGGTCACACAGATACAGAAACATGATTTTCCTTGAACAAAATGAGACCATGATTTTATTTTGCCTGAAATGGTGGAAATGTATGAAATATCTCTTAGAGTGGAGGAAAGAAAGAAATTAGCATGGTTGAGTGTAATGTCTTATGCTTATATTCCTAGTAGCACTTGGGAAGGAAGGATAGAAAAATCAGTGCAAGCTCAAGAGTCCCAGGCTGTCCAGGTCTACCAATCAAGACCCTGACTCAAACAAACGACAAAAAATAAATATACATTAGCAAAGGACTATACTTTGGACACCTGAGAAGAACAAGAAGTAATTGTGTAAGGAGAGTGTTACAAACAAGGTAGCCATGTCCCGGAATGTTGAGTATAGACATGTCAATTAAAACAAAATGTCTGTGGTTTCCGTTAAGATCGTAAATCTTATTCATTTTGATTTTCATTTCTCCCTGGGAAAATTCACACTCCATTTGTAAATGTGTATGATGTTCAAGCTATGAACTTCCTTGGTTAGCATATGGCTTTCATCCTTTAAGTTTGCATCATGTTCCACCACTTCCAAAACATGTACATCCTCACAGACCAGAAAAAGAGGTCCACAGTCAGCATTATAAGAAATAAGTCAAAGCCTTAGAGATACCGAGATTGTTATTAAACAATATGATCAAGTGAAGCAGTGGTTCTTCCAAGTATGAGTTCACAATTCATTCTAGACCAAGCAAAATGGCTCAGTGAGTAAAGTACTTGCCACCAAGTCTGTTGACTTAAGCTTGATTTCCAGGACCCAAATGGTAAAGTGAAAAAACCAACTATCACAAATTATCCTCAGACCTCTGCATACATACATTGGCATACATGAGTGTATATTTAAATGTATCCTCATGTGTACACACAAATACACACACCCATAAACACATGCAAGTACACACATATATACATACATTCATACATACATACATACAGATACATACATACATATGTAAAAGAAAGAGAGAAAAAGAAAGGGAGAAAAAGAAAGGGAAAGAGACACTTTTAAATAGTTCTATTATTTGTAAACTAAAATTATACAGTTTTACACTGAAGTTAGGTCAACACTGGAAATACATTTTCTTACAAAAGCACAAATGAACTCGAGAGCTACTTGGAAAATTTGAATGAAAGGAGAATATTCATAGGTATATTAGTAATGATTTATTTGTGCAAATCAGTATTTATTGCAGTAGGTAAAATTATTCAACCTCTTCAGAAGGGTGTGCAGCTAAAACTCAGAATTCTCAATATGCATAACCTCTTACAAAGTATATGACCTGATTAAATGAGTTTTCCTTATGTAATAAATGGTTCCAAGTTTTAGTTTCTTTTCTTAGATAGGAAATTCAATAAATGAATCAATGAAATAAAAGTTGTAAAGAATATTTCTCAATGGAGGTACCTTTCATGGGTGAATCATGCTATTGCTAAAGTACATGGGTTATTGCTCTTCAAGGAGAACCCTGAGGTTCTTGTCATCCCTTTTAGATTCCCAACAGAACTCCCTGTTAAGATTCCATTTCTTAAAACATCACAAACTTTTGTTGTAAGATAAAGTAAAATTGATCTGGAACTGAGATTAAAGTTTCCTCCCCATTGTGTTACCTTTTTTAGTGCCAGAAGTTTCTATGCAGGCTGCTGGCTGAGAAAAGTCATCCCATGGTTCTGAATCTGATAAGCCAGCCAGACATGCCTACTGGTACAATACTGACATATCTGTTGGAGGACTAACCAACTGATTTCTGAAGGAGATTGAAACCCTATCCACAGAAGGTAATTTACGCCTAGTAAATCTATGCCTGTAAACCTAGTTAAAAGCTCATGTCTAAAGATGATGTGGGCCTGGAGTGGGAAGCTAACTATTCATGTATAGGCAAATTGATACAGCATCAAACTGTATTCTAAATATTTATATTTATACCTGTAGGTAAATGTTACTCTCGGCCTTATTAAAAGTGTCTCTTTTCTAGGAATAGCAATGAATCTCAAACTTTTTGGCAAAAATACAGACAAAAAATGATAGTTCTGCATTCATCCCTGAACAGGGTATGTAAACATTTAAACCACAAACTCTAAGGATCAGAGATCATCAGAGAAGATGACAGAAGGACTGTAAGAGCTAGAGGACTAGGAGGAGGGCTGAAAACACTATCTTCTGGGTAAAATTCAGCCAATAAAAGCATGATCTCATAGAAGGTATGGCTGTCTGCTCAGACTTGACATCTTAAGGGTCAATCATGAATCAGAAAGAGACTCACAGATACCTACTTCTCCCTAGTGAACTATTGGCTAGATTCTAGGCAATCATCCTCTTCATTTGCAAAGCCTCTGATAAATTAATCAGGCTTCAATTGCCCTGGTTAGACTCAGCGGATCAATATGGATGTGGGAAAAGGAATTGTAAGGAGGAGGGAGTTACTTGAAAGGGATAGGAGGGAAATAAAGGAAGATGGAGGATTGAGTAAGGACAATTTAAAAATATGTGTGTGTGTATACACACATATTGGTACAGCATTATCAAAAAAAAACCCCCAAATTTAATAAAAATTCTTTTTGAGACATGCTTTTTCTATATAGCTCTAATTATCCTGAACTCTCTTTGTAGACCAGCCTAACCTTGAATTCACAGAAACCCACTTGCCTCTGCCCCCCACATTCTGGGATGAAAGGCATGCAGCACTACACCTGGCAAAAAATATATTTTTAATAAATTACCGAGAGATTCTATTAAGAGAGTGTTCTTAAACATTGTACTTTGGCCTTTAGCGATATAGAATTTTTTTTAATGAGCCTGGGAAAATAGCTACAAATGTATCTGTTGTATACTACTTCTTCCTATCAATTGGTCAACCTGCCTGAGAGTTCACAGTATAGCAAAAGCATGGTTACAAGGAAGTTGTATAGAAACTATTAAATCCTAAAGTTTCCTTTTACTTAACATTGTACTCAAGGCTTCTCAAATAGCATAAATGTAGCCAGTACATTGAGGCGAGAATGACACTGAAATATACTAGTCCTCTGACACTGGAATACTTCTCTTCTCCAAGTTATTTGCTTGACATTACAAGGCAAATGAAGGTATAATATAACTTTTCTATCAAGAGTTATTTCATGTTTAACAGGGTGTTGTGGAACAGACATGTAATGCTAGTACTTTGGAAAAGGCAGGGGGGATCATTAGTTCAAAGCCAGCCCGAGCTATGAGAAAGGCCTTGTAAGGAATAATAATAAGAGGAAGAGAAGGAGAGTGAAGGTGGAGGAAGAGGGTAGAGAAGATGTGGAGGAAGGGTGAAAGGGGGAAAAGAAAAGGAGAAACTATTTATATTTAACAGTTGGAAACTATGAACCATAAAAGTTTATAATAAAGCAAACTATGTGATATAGATAGCAGGTGTAGATTATTAGTTATAATATGTACCACTTTCTAGTTACTTAATAAAAATAGTACAATATTGGGAAAACGATAGCTGTGATTGGTTTATTTACAAAATATTTCTCCATCAAAGTGAAATTGCTGAGATTCTTACGTGGATTGAACCCCACATTGCAAAATTCAAGAAAGACAGAAAGGCTTTTGGATTGGTTAATCAGCAAAGGACATTATTTTTGAAGCCATTGGTTTGCAAAGAAGATGTAATTTAGTTTAAATTGCAAATATCTTGTACTGTTAATAGTTTAAAAAGATGAAAATGATTTTTTTAAAAAATTCAAAACACTATTTTGTAACTTCTGTTATTCAGCAAATAATAGATGACACTTGAGCCACCCTTTTAATAAGTGCCACAATACAATGAATTTAACTATGATTTAAAAATACAACCGGATGAGACCAATCACAATACACAAAAATACAACCAATACAATTAGGATGAGATCTAAGAAAAAAATCGCCTATAGAAAAAATAATGGAAGCAATTTTCAGAGCCAAGAAAACAGAAACTATACACAGTAATTGGATGAGCTCAAAGAAAAGGAATAAAGAATAAACAATAACATATTCAATTATTGTTAATTGGAAAAGCCAAGATGTTCTTCCAGGCAGAAGTCAGTAATTAGAATGTAGTGAAGTTCGTTATCATCATCTGAGTTGGAAACAGAATGGATTATATCCCTTCCCTACCTGCTTCTTTCAGCTGACCATATGTAGATACTTCTATTGATGAGCTGAAGCTAATGAAAGAGTAAAACTTAACATTGACTATCCCCTTTCTGTAGAGTCACATTGCATCTACAGGTTTTTCAAGTCCTCTTCTTACCAATCAACACCTATGAGCTCAGCTCCACCCACACGCAGCAGGAAGTAGGAAGCAAAGCAGAGATAGCTGACTGTATTTTAAAGCATCATCAACTTTTTTCTTCTGATCTCCCGATTTCTACTAATTGGAAAGTTGTCTAAGTAGATCTCTTACTTAACACTCCCCTACATTCCATTTGTTTACTTCTCAACTGATATTCCACTTCCCAGTTACCCCTCCACAAGCCCCACATCCCACAACCTCCCTCTTTCCCCTCCCCTTTGCTTCTATGAGGGAGATCCCATGCTCTCCCATCCCACCCCTCCACCATCCCCCTACACTGGGGCATCAAACCTCCACAGAACTAAGGACTTCTCCTCTCATTGACGTCAGACAAGGCCATCCTCTGCTACCTATGTATCTGGAGCCATGGATTCCTCCCTGTACACTCCTTGGTTGGTGGTCTAGTCCCTGTGAGCACCGGGTGGTCCGGCCAGCTGATGTTCTTCCTATGGGGTTGCAATCCCCCACTGCTCCTCCAGTCCTTCCACCAGCTCCCCGACTGGGGTCCCGAGCTCAGTCTGATAGTTGAGGATTTCTTAAAGTCCTCTCTCTAGACCTAAAGATTTGAGTCCCCCAGCCAGTCTTGGGCTTCAGTGTGTAAAAATCCAACTCCCCAGAGATAAGGCCAAAGTCTTCTCAAACTTAGAAATATCTTAGGTAGGGTATAATATATGGGCATAAACTTATGTACTTGAGGGACTGCTATGGGCATGATGCATGTTCAAATAAAGGTGTGGTGTGGGGTGATCGACTGTGACAGGCAGCCTGGCCCCTGGTTGAGCACAGGCTTTATCTGGGCTACCCAGTGGGGCTAGCCCTGCAAGGGACCAGAAGGCGTTTTGCCAACTCTCTGGGAGGCCCTTGGCTCCTGTCAAGTAGCTACAACCCCCACAGCCCCCCACCCCCGTAGAGATGTCTGTCCTGTAGGAGCAGCACACCAAACCCTCCCACATGCAGATAAGGTATCACTAAACTCTCAGACAAGGCCAATGGGAAGTATCTGTTGTCAGACCCTGACCCATCCCAAACTGTATATTAGACCATCCCAAACTGTATATGAGAGATCCTATCTAGAAGGAATAAAGGTGTGAGAATTACTCCGTCGTCTGAGAGCTTCTATCATAAGAGCTGTAACACTGGTGCCTGGGAAGAGGTCTGCCCTCCCAAAATGCCATCAGAAGCTTCCCACACTCCTTGCTGGCTAGTCAGCCTCTGGTGGGCTCAGCACCCCCAACTCAGCGCAGGGCAGTGGGTGCAGTGTCTTGGAACAACCATGGCAGCAACTGTGGAGACCAAAGTGGAGGTGACTTCCATCCCTGCTTCTACTCTCCCCTTTGCCTGAACCCTCACACTTGGCTGAGCCAGAGATCCCTGTGGAAAGCCTCCAGCACAAAGGTCCACAGTGTGGGTTACAGATGATATCATTTAAGTCACTATGTTATATAAATTCAAAGTTCTAGAATAAAGGAATATCCATGTTAAAGCTTCTGTAAAGCTAATTGACTAGAACTTCTGTAGCTTTTTTTAAGAGCTCACTTTTGTATGAGACCTAATGTTTTTGTAACCAACAAATAAAAATCCTATGGGAAAGACCCCTAATTTTCACCAAATCAAATGCTAAAGATGTCATCACATAGCATCTCAGGAAGATAGCAGACATTACAACACAGATGACTTCCCAGCAGTAAATTCTTTTGGATATTTACTTTATATACATTTCAAATGTTTTCCCCTTTGGAAACCTTCTATCCCATCCCTCATCCCCCTGCCTTTATAAGGGTGCTCCCCCCCACACCCACCCACCCACTCCCCTCTTCCCTCCCTAGCATTCCTCTACACTGGGGCATCTAACACCCTCAGGCCCAAAGGCCTCTCCTCGAATTGATGGACAACAAGGCCCTCCTCTGCCACATATGTGGCCAGCACCATAGGTCTCTCCATTTGTATTCTTTGGTGGGTGGTCCACAGTCTGGGAGCTCCCTCCATGGGACTGCAAACCCCCTCAGCTTCTTCAGTCCTTTCTCTGACTCCTCCATCGGGGACCCCATGCTCAGTCCAATGGTTGGCTGCGAGCATCCGCCTCTGTATTTGTTAGGCTCTGCCTGAGCCTCACTGGAGACAGCTTATCATGCTTCCATCAGCAAGCACTTTCCAGCATCCACAATGGTTTCCAGGTTTGGTGTCTGTACATGGGATGTATCCCCAGGTGGGGCAGTCTCTGGATGGCCTTTCCTTGAGTCTCTGCTCCACACTTTGTCTCCATATTTCTCCCTGTGAGTATTTTGTTCACCCTTCTGAGAAACACTGAAGCATCCACATTTTGGTCTTCCTTCTTCCTTCTTCTTAGGCTTCATATGGTCTGTGAATTGAATCTTGGGTATTCTGAACTTTTGAGCTAATAACCACTTAACAGTGAGTACATACCATGTTCATTCTTTTGTGACTGTGTTACCTCACTAAGGATGATATTTTCAAGTTCCATCCATTTGCCTGCGAATTTCATGAAGTCATTGTTTTTAATAGCTGAGTAGTATTCCATTGTGTAAATATACCACATTTTCTGTATCCATTCCTCTGTGGAGGGGCATCTGGGTTGTTTCCAGCTTCTGGCTATTATAAATATGGCTGCTATGAACATAGTGGAGCATGTATCTTTATTACATGTTGGAACATCTTCTGGGTATATGCCCAGGAGTGGAATAGCTGGGTCCTCAGGTAGTATTATGTTCATTTTTCTGAGGGTCCACCAAACTGATTTCCAGAGAGGTTGTATCAGCTTGCATTCCCACCAGCAATGTAGGAGAGTTCCTTTTTCTCCACATCCTCACCAGCATCTGCTGTTACCTGAGTTTTTGATCTTAGCCATTCTGACTGGTGTGAGGTGGAATCTCAGGGTCATTTTGGTTTGCATTTCCCTGATGACTAAGGGTGCTGAACATTTCTTTAGGTGCTTCTCAGCCCTATGAGTTTCCTCAGTTGAGAATTCTGTTTAGTTCTCTTCCCCATTTTTTTGATAGGGTTATTTGGTTCTCTGGAGTCTAACTTCTTGAGTTCTTTGTATATATTGGATATTAGCCCTCTATGAGATGTAAGATTGATAAAGATCTTTTTCCTATCTGTTGGACCAGCAATATATTTTTAAAAATCACTTTGCTCACCATTTTCTTTTGTTGCTACTGTACAACCTTCATGAAACATGTTGGATAAAGTATTCCGGCAATGCTGAATACATGTTACTGGTCTACATACAGTCACTGATGTTTATCTCTAGAATATACTATGTCATATTGCTTTTGAAGTGACAGCCATGTTTTTGCATTAATGGTGAATATTTAAGAATTGAATCATATTTTTCACATTCTTCTTTTTCTGTCACTTCTGTTTTCCCTTAGATCAGCAGTTCTCAACCTGTGGGCCATGACCTTTCTGGGGGTCAAAGAACTCTTTCACAGGGGTCATGGAAGACCATTGGAAAACACAGATTTCTACCTTATAGTTCATAACAATAGCACAAATACAGTTTTGAAGTAGCAATGAAACTAATTTTAGATTCCATGGTACTAATGGTTGGGGGTTACCACATGAGGGATTGTGTTAAAGAATATCACCATTAGGAAGGGTGAGAACCATTGCTTTAGATACAAATAATGATTAGTCACACCTCAGCTAATATATGGCCCTTAAGATTTCCAGGGATCCTCTAAAGAAATATGACTCACCATCATCCAGATGTCCCATGTCTCTACAACTTTCCAAAGACGAAATAAACTTTATAAATCTGCAATGTTTATAAAATATAGTTGTTTGGATAACCAACTTGTAATTACTTGTCTACCTATATTATTTGCACAGCCAAGATATGTCTGGATTACAAGTCCTCATATCTCCTTAAAATAAAAGATTTCATTGTTTTAATTTTTCATGTATATGAATAATTGTGTACACATATATATGTGCCCCATGATACAGATGCTTGAGAGCTGTCATGTGTTGTTGAGAACCCCACTTGTGCCCTCTGCAAGAGCAGCAAATACTCTTAGTCACTGATACATCTCCCCAGCCTCAAAAATTAGCCAGTATTAATAACACATTGTTATCTCCTTTCCTAAAATATTTTTATGCAATGTTGCAGAATATTTCAACTCATTTTTGATTCCTGAGTTTGTGTTATTTACTGAAAAACCTGTTTCTAGTTGTGTGTCTCAGCCCTTACCTTTAATCCCAAACAATGAAGGTAAAGTTAATTTGTAGAAGGAAGCATCAGTGTTTGCAAGTGATGTCTAATTGAGTGGCAGACAAAATGATGAATCAGAGAAAGATTTGACAGAATATGATATGCCCAACTGTCATGAGGAGAGACACGAAACTACTTAAAAGAGCAGTGCAGAGAAGGAGAAAGAGAAAGAGGAAGGAGGTAGGTTTTCTGGGAGAACATTACTCAGGACAGCTTGAAGAGAAGAAGCTAAACACAGGTAAACACAGAACAAGCCAAAGAATGAGAAGGTGTCAGAAGATCAGAACAGATTGCCAAAGTTAGTATGAGGCCAATCAGAACAATTCAGGAGAGGTCCAGAGAGAAGCAAGATTGAATCAGTCAACTTGGAGAGGAGTTTGAGCCAGAACAGCTGAGTTGAATCAGCCAGTGAAAGATCAGAAAGAACAAGAAAGAGTGAGCTTATTCAGAAGTAAGTTTCAGAGGCCAAAAATCATTCTAGGCCTAGATAAGTTTGTATGGAGACAAGAAGTTTCCAGGACTAGACAGATGGAGGCAGGAAGACAATTACACTGGGGAATAGAAGTTACTTGTAAGGTGAAATGAATATAAGAAACAGTACAAAGCAGATATGTGAATGCATATAAACATAAATTTATTCCTTTTGGCTACTTGAGTTTTGTCAAATTTTTATTGGAAATAGATTTTTAAATAAAATATATTTTTATTATGGTTTCTCCTCTCCCATCTCCTCCCAGATTCTCCCTACTTCATCACTCACTCAAATCTAAATCCACTCTCTCTCATTAGAATACAAATAGGCATCAGTAGTAGTAGTAGTAGTAGTAGTAGTAGTAGTAATAATAATAATAATAATAATAATAATTAATCAACAAGAAGCCAGAGTAGGACAGACAGACACAGACAGACAAGCACATAATGAAATATTTCAAGCACTCAAGTTAGAGTAGAGGTACAGTTAGCACCAAAATATATGCCATTTAGATTTTAGAATTAACTTGCTAGAATTCCTGCTTTGTCATATATATTTGTTCTTTCATTCACTAATTTATCTCATTTTTTAATGCATTATAAAACAAATAGTATGCAACCATTTAATTTTACTGAAACCATTTCAAGGTGAAAGGTATGTACCAAGTCATGTAATGTTAATCAATGATTACACCCATGTAACTCAAATCTCTATTAAAATACAGAACATTGCCATGACTTCAGGAAGCTCCCTAATGCATAATTCTCAGTCACATCCCGCCCACATTCCCACTAGAGGCAAGGCACTGATTCTTTTCCACAGCAGATTAGTTTTGCTTGTTACAAAAGTTCATGTAAATGGAATCATACAGTATGTATTCTCTTGTGAAAAGTTTTTCATTTGGCATAAGTTTTAGATTTCTCATATTGATTCGTGAGTCAGTAGTTTGTTCTTTTATATTACCAGGTTGTTTTATATTGAACAAATGTGCAATATACATTATTTTACATTCATGCTAAATTTTTGTTTATGATGCAAGTGACTGAGTTTCATTATTTTTCAATATGGATATCCAACTCTTCTGTTGATATTGCTTAAAAAACAAATTCCTTTCAACAACAGGTTGCATAAAAATCTTTAAAGAATGAAGAGCTCTTTCTAAACTGTCCTTCATAAATCCTTCTGACAATTGCTATGTTTACATTTGTAGGTGGAGAGTAATCCTTACGGTAGTGTGTCTTTCTAAATTTGCAGTCTAAGTTTGCAGACAATTTTTAACTGCTTTTTACTATCCCAGGTCTTTAAATTCTGATTGCATTTAGGGAGTCCAATTATCAATTTCTACCAAAAACATAGCAAGATTTTCTTTCAGGTTGTGCTGCATCTACAGGTAAATCTGACAGTCACTTACATTTGAAAAATATTAAGTTTTCCAATCCATGAGCATAGAATATGGTTTTTGTTTACTTCAGGTTTAAATTCTTCATGTTCTTCAATGTTTATCTGTTTTCCACTTCATGGGTATCTGTTTTCATCTTCCGTTTTCAGTACTGGATTTGTGGTCTAGCTTAAAGTTTTGCTTTAATTTCATTATTCATTTACTTTTACTTTTGTTTTTAGTTTTAGTTTAAATATATTGCTACTAGATCTTTCCCCCATCATATTCAACTTCCAGAAATATATATTAAATATATATTCAATAAAAATATTTTATATATATTTATGTACTTTTATAGAAATATTTATTAAATATATATTGATTTCTGGAAGAGGTTAGAATGAGGAAACGGAAGGGGAAAACTATGTAAATATTTTAATTTCAAAAATTACAAAATACTGCTTTGTAATAAGTCATTATAATATTATTATATTTATTTTAGCTAATAAATAAAATTATACATTATAAAGCATTGCACATTATTTTGTTATCTTTTTTCTAGATTTTTGAGGTGAAACCTTTTTTTAACGTTTATTGATCTTGTGTTTCATATCAATCTCATTCATTTGCACATCTCTTCATATCCACCCTCTGCCTTTGCAACCTACCTTCCAACAGAAAATAAAAAGCAACCAAAACAAACATAGAAACAGATAGACATAGAAAACACCTCATCATGGAATCTGTCTTGTGTCACAGTGTGTCCCACACTATACCCTTTTGCTCATTACCATGGGTTAAGGTGGTGCAAGCCTTCTGGTTTCTGCTATATCATCAACACTGAATCCTCACTTGGACTCTTCTCACCTATCCTGCTGTTGCTGTGTGTCACAGAGGTATAGGTCACAGCTTTGTATCTGCAGGACTGGCCTCTTCATGAGCTCTGGTAGTTCATAGATGAGGTAGGTGTTGGAGTGAGCTAAATAAAAGCCTTGAGTCTGAGCCTGGGTGGTAGTTGAGTAGGTCAGACTGTCAGCTCACCTGCATCCATATCAGCACCAACAGGGCAAGCTCTCCAGCATTGCCTCAGCTAGTTCACTCAATGCTGCAGCTGTCAAGGGGCAGGGTCAGCTCTACTGCTCTCATGCCCTCACCTGAGCTGGCTCACCTGAGGCCACACCATCAGAGCTAGCTCTGCTGTGCTGCCCACTCAAGTGGTGGAAAGGGAATCTCGCTTGCACCTATATCATCTTAAATCAGGTGAGTGGTAGGGCCAGCTCTGCTGTGCCTACAAGAGGTGGAGAGCTATTTTATAAGAAACTAAAGTTACAAATTTTCTTGTAAGTACTGCGTTATATGATCCCTGTAACGTTTGAGACATATAAATATATCATATAGCTTCACTGCTTCTATTGTTACCATTATTATTCAGTTGAAATATGTCCTAATTTTCTTAGAAATGCATTCTTCCTGCTCTGTCATTTAGAAGTTTCAACTAAATTGTTTTTCTTGGTATAGTATTGCTATTGATTTCTGTTTAGTGACTAGAGAACCTAAAACTTGTATGCTTCTGGTCCCACTGAATATAGCTGACTTCGTTTCTTTAGTTCCAACATGGCTTTTCTGCACTTAAAATAAATATGCACTTAGCAATTACAATATGCTGAGTTACATGAAGAGTAATAAGCTTAAAGTGATTGATAAAACTTATTAAAATATTCTATACCTTCAATATAATTTGCCTTATTCCTCAATTGGTGAAAGAGGGTCAAATTTTTGTCTGTGATTGTGGATATATAGATATTCTTTCTTTGTGTTGTCAAATCTCTCTCTCTCTCTCTCTCTCTCTCTCTCTCTCTCTCTCTCTCTCTCCACACACATACACACACACACATTTGTAGGGAGAGATGCATAAAGGTATATTCAAACATAGTAGGCACATCTGTATTATTGAAAACATCACAAATATTAGACACAGGGCTCAGAGGCAGGTGAGTTTGAACTGACTTGAATGTCCCCTCTCTGAGGAATAACTTTCACTATAACAGAAAGTACTGTGCATGCTTCCAAAGCAGGGAAACAAGTAACAATCTAACCCTACTATGATGCCACTACATCACAACAATAACCAGAATGGAACAATAACCTTAACGATACAATAGTGGTACCCATATGTATGTCAGTAACTGAAAGCTGTATAGTTGGACTCTAGACCTACTCACCAAGAGGGAAAATATGCCTGGTATTGGAAACCTTGCCAAGCATTCAGAGATAGTGAAGTCGTGGATCTGGGAGAACCTGAAAGCACCATTTCAGTAAACCTGCATAATCCTTAACTATATTCTTGATGTTGATCAGTATACCCACAGATAATTATAGTCTTCACCCCTTATCAAGGAAACTGTTCTTTCCAACAGGAGACCATTTCAGGAAATGGTCAGCTAATCAAAGTGAAGAATTATGGAATCCAATCCCAATTTGATATATCTAGAAAACATTCCTGCACCCAAGTCTCAGGGAATATTGTAGAAGAGGAAACATAAAGATTTTAAGAAGCAGAGGATCAGGGAGTTTGCTGTGGGATCGTGTCTCCTAGTAATTTCAGAAATTAAACCCATAAAATCTCATCAACATGACTTCCCGAATGTGAGATGAACAAGGACAATAACAATAGACACGTCAAAGTGGATGGTAGAAAACACATGAGGCCTAAACCCTACAAAAAGAACAACAGCCAATTAAGGAATGTGACAACAGGACAAACAGTCTTCACTTGTTACGCAATACCAAATGGTCAGTCAAACCATTCACACTGAACAGATTATATTTAGTAATACACACACACACACACACACACACACACACACACACATATGCAGGTAAGAACAATAAAAAGTGGCCATTGATGTTGAAAGGGAACCAAGAGGAGAAGAGGAGTGTGGGAAAAGGTTTGGAGGAGTAAAGGGAAGGGAGGATAGATGTAATTATGTTATAATCTGAAAAAGAAAAGAAAATGGTTTAAAAATTATAAAATATATTTTAATAAAGGGTTTGTCTTTTCTCAATTCTTCGCAGATCCTCCCTATTTCCTTACCTCCCAACTTCATGCTCTCTCTTTTTCTCTTTTGCTTTTTCTCTACTCTCTCTCAAAAAAAGAAAAAAAACAAAAACAAAAACTCCCTCACGAAAACAAGTGCATAAACATGATTGCTATTACACCATCCTGATAAACATCACCTTTTTTTCTTTGTTTTTATTGGATATTTTATTTCTTTACATTTCAAATGTTATTCCCTCTACAGGTTCCCCCCTCCCAGAAACCACCAATCCCATCCCTCCTCCCCCTGCCTCTATGAGGGGGCTCACCCACCCACCCACCCTCTCCCACCTCACTGCCCTGGCATTCCCCTACACTGGGGCATCAAGCCTTCCCAGGACCAAGGGCCTCTCCTCCAATTGATGTCCAAAGGCCACATCCTCTGCTACATATGCAGCTGGAGCCATGGGTCCCTCTGTGTGTACTCTTTGGTTGGTGGTTTAGTCCCTGGGAGCTCTGGGGGGTCTGGTTGGTTGATATTGTTGTTCTTCCTGTGGGGTTGCAAACCCCTTCAGGTCTTCAGTCCTTTCTCTAACTTCTCCATTGGGGACCCTGTGCTCAGTCCACCTCTGTATTTGTAGGGCTCTGGCAGAGCCTCTTAGGAGACAGCTATAACAGGCTCCTGTCAGCATGCACTTCATGGTATCCTCAATAGTGTCTGGGTTTGGTACAAGTATCATTAATAGTGTCAGGAGTGGGCTCCCCCTATCATGACATGGGTCTCAAGCTAGACTAGCCATTGATTGGTCATTCTCTCAAATTCTGTTCGGTCATTTGCCCCTACACATCTTGTAGGCAGAACAAATTGTGGATCTAAGGTTTCATAGCTGAGTTGGTTGTGAGATCTTCTAGTATATTTTGCTTGATATTTTTTGAAGTCTATTTATATGGAATTAATATATCAAGTTATGCTTTTGCATGTGTACTGTTTGCATTATCTAACTTTTGTTTGCTCAGGATGTTTCCACTATCTTTATAACTGAAGTGTATCTCTAATAGATAGTGTGGTTTTGTTTTTTAAACATTAAAAATGATTGTAATTGTAGATATGCTATAATTTAGGTCTCTAACTTTACTATTACTTAGCCATGACTCCTACATTGTTGATTGTACTACTTCTTCATAGATTAATTGATATTTTTTCTTAAAAATATTTTTTCTTTTGGGACTGTATTAGATATATTTTTGCTCTTATTTTAGTATTTAATCTAGAGATTATGCTTCTTTAAACTGAATACTTTTCTTAAGTTAATATTTTGTTATGCTCTAGAAAATATGGACATCTTGGCACTATATAAGTCCACTTCCATTCTGATTCTTTATGCCCACTACACATATGTAGCAGATCTACATATATACATATATAGCTTGGTCTTCATGTGGTTCCTTCAACAACTCGAGCTGGAGCTGTCTGTGGATCCCATTACCCTACCTATGCTGCCTTGTCTGGCCTCACTGGGAGAGGAAGTGTACTGTCATACTGAGACTTGATGTGCCATGGTGAGGGAGATACCGGGGGGGGGGGGTGCCACCATCTCAGAGGAGAAGGAGAGGAGAATTCCAGAGGGAATGAATGAGGGGGTACTGGGATTGGGTTAATGATCCGGGTGTAAAGTGATTTTTTTTTTTTAAAAAAGACACAATTATTTAGTTATAGGACTGGCAACTTTCAGTAGTATCATTCTTGTCTTCCTGCTAAATGTCAAAATGCCATCATGTTTTGAAAATTCTCCCTTAGGGTCACTAGCTGATCAGCATTGGTGTTCAATCTTCTCATTACAGAGAGAGTCTATGATCCAGAGAGTGTAAGTAATTTGTAACTATCAATATCCTTCTTTTAGAGCCAAGTAGTAACCTTGGTCCTTGTTTCAGTCTCTCATCAATGTGACATGCTCCATCTAAGGTTGGTTATGAAAATATTTGACCTGTAACCAAAGTGTAAACTAAACTAGAATATAATCTTAATTTTTGTCTCCTGAGTTAATGTACCATGTTTGAGAAAAGCTACTCTAAGGAAGTTAACAGTTTGAGGCTTTGAATACAACCTTATTCTAAGTGTCATGGACCTCCACAAGCCAATTAACTGATGCACAATACTTGAATTCCCTTGCAAAACTGATATAATTAGATACTAATTAATTAATTTTATCATTCCAGATTTTATTCCCCTTCCAGTCCACTCTCCGAATATTCCACATCCCATAACCCCTCCTCTCCCCCCTGTCTCACAAGGATGTCCCCAACCCTCCACCCTCACCCCACCAGATCAATAAACTCCCTGGGGCCTCCAGTCTCTCGAGGGTTAGGCGCATCTTCTCTGACTAAACCCAGACCCAGCGGTCCTCTGCTGTATATGTGTTGGGACTTCATATCAGCTGCCTGGTTGGTGGTCCAGTGTCTGAGAGTTCTCAGGGATCCAGGTTAATTGAGACTGCTGGTCCTCCCACAGGGTCGCCCTCCTCCTCAGCTTCTTCCAGCTCTTTCCTAATTCAACCAGAGGGTCAGCAGCTTCGGTCCATTTTATGGGTGTAAGTATTTGCATCTGACTCTTTCAGCTGCTTGTTGGGTCTTTTGGAGGACAGTCATGATAAATCCTTTTTTTGAGTGCTCCATAGCTTTAGTAATAGTGTCAGGCTTTGGGTCCTCCCCTTGAGCTGGATCCCACTATTGGGCCTGTCACTGGACCTTCTTTTCCTCAGGCTCCTCTCCATCTCCATCCCTGCAGTTCTTTCAGACAGGAACACTTATGGGTCAGAGTTTAGACTGTGGGATGGCAACCCCATCCCTCCACTAGATGCCCTGTCTTCCTGCTGGAGGTGGGCTATGAAAGTTCCCTCTCGCCACTGTAGGGCATTTCATCCAGGGTCCCTCCTTCTGAGTCCTGAGAGTCTCTCTCCTCCCATGTCTCTAGTACATCCTGGAGGGTACCCACCCCAACCTCCTACCTCCCGAGGTTACCGGTTTCCATTACTTCTGCTGGCTTACAGGGCTTCAATCCTTTCCCCCCACCCAATACCAGATCATGTTCCTGTGTCTGCCCCCCATCCACTTTCCCTCTCAAGTGCCCCCCTCCCCCTCCCTGTGGTTGCTTTCTTCTCCCTGCCATGTGGGACTGTGGCATTCTCGCTTGGACCCTTCAGCTTGTTGACCTTTTTGAGTTCTATGGACTGTATCTTGGGTATTCTGTACCTTTTTCTTTTTTTTTTGGTGGGGAGCAAATATCCACTTATTAGTGAGTACATATCATGCGTGCCCTTTTGGGTCTGAGTTACCTCACTCAGGATGATATTTTCTAGTTCCATCCGTTTGCCTGTAAAACTCAGGATGTCCTCGTTCTTAATAGCTGAGTAGTATTCCATTGTGTAAACGGACCACATTTTCTTATCCATTCTTCTATTGTGGGACATTTGGGTTGTTTCCAGCTTCTGACTATCAAAAACAAGGCTGCTGTGAACATAGCAGAACATGTGTCCCTGTAGCATTGTGTATCTTTTGCATATATTCCCAACAGAGGTACTACTGGGTCTTCAGGTAGATCGATTTCCAAGTTTCTGAGGAACTTCCAGATTGTTTTCCAGAGTGTTGTACTGAGTTTGCATTCCCACCAGTAATGGAGGAGTGTTTCTCTTTCTCTACAACCTCCCCAACATGTGAACCTGAAGTTTTGTTCTTAGCCACTCAATCTCAGAGTTGTTTTGATTTGCATTTCTCTGACTTCTCAGTCAATCGAGATTCTTCTGTTGTGAATTCTTGGTTTAGTCCTATAACCCATTGTTTTGACTGGGTTATTTGGTTTTTTGGTGGTTAGCTTCTTAGGTTGTTTACATATTTTGGATATTAGCCCTCTATCAGATGTGGGGTTAGTGAAGATATTTTCCCAATCTGTAGGTTGCTGATTTGTCTTATTGACTATGTCCTTTGCCTTATAGAAGCATTCCAATTTTATGAGGTCCCATTTATCGATTCGTGATCTTAGAGCCTGAGCTATTGGAGTTCTGTTTAGGAAATTTCCCCCTGTGCCAATGAGTTCAAGGCTCTTTCACACTTTCTCCTCTATTAGACTGAGTGTATCTGGTTTTATGTTGAGTTCTCTGATCCACTTGAACTTGAACTTTGTGTAAGGTGACAAATATGGGTCTATTTTCATTTTTCTACATACAGCCAGTTAGACCAGCATGATTTATTGAAGATGCTTTCTCTTTTCAATTGTACATTTTCAGCTTCTTTGTCAAAGATCAAGTGTACGTAAGTGTGTGGTTTTATTTCTGGACCTTCAGTTCTATTCTATTGATCAACCTGTCTCTCTCTGTACCAATACCATGCAGTTTTTATCACTATTGCTCTGTAGTAAAGCTTGAGGTCAGAGATGGTGATTCCCCCAGCCGTTCTTTTATTGTTAAGAATTGTTTTTGCTATTCTGAGTTTTTTTGCTTTTCCAAATGAATTTTATAATTAGATTTTTTAAAGGTCCATACAAAACCTTCATTGAGGAAAGCCCATATAATTACTGTAGAATAATTGGTATTTTATTTAGTTTCTTTTCCAAAGAGCCAAAATATATTAGTATTTTTAAATACTGAAAAACTCATTTCTTAGCTTCACCTCCGTACAATTTTGGGAACATTGTCATAGGCCCAGCTACTCAAGCCACTTGAATCTAGTTTCTACAGTTGTAAAGCTTGCACACAACTTAGTCAGCATATCTGTACACTCCCATTATGAGAAAGGTACTTAACACAGTCCATTAAAGAGCCAAACTTATTTTTGATCAGCAGTGTGGTAAACATGGCCAGGGGCTTGGCTGGGTGATACTCATTAAAGAGAAGATGAGGCTGAAGCTCAGAATGTCCAGGCAAGGAAACAGCACTAAAGTTTGAACAAGAAAAGGCTAAATATGTACTACACACTGAGATTATGCATTTTCCTTTGGTGAAAAAAAAAAAAAGGTTAGATGGGACTGCAAACAAAGCTGCCAGCCAAGTACATTAATAGAAACAGTTAACAGATGGATGGGGTAAAGGGGAATCAGAGTGGGTGTTGGCAGAAATTGTCATGGTTCTTGGATTCTGTCCTACCAGAATGATGCTGCTTAAGCAAGCAGGGCTGTTGTTAGGATTTGTTAGTAATTAATAGGAAGAATTGCCATTTTAATTAATTTATTTTTATTGGCATATATCCATCAGACATAGTGCTGGGTTTCATAATGATCATTTCTTTCAAGTATATCATTCCAGAGTTCTCTTTGGAGTATTTCATAACTAGGTTGTATCAGAATATGTGTTCCTTTTCCACACAAACATTATTTATTGGATATATTCTAAATGATTGGTATTGTTTTAAAAATCATACAGGCTACCATAAAGAAACAAATAAAAAAAGAGCAGGAATTTATTCTGGCAGAGCTAACATTTTTTTTCCTTTTTTTACTGGATATTTTCTTTATTTACATTTCAAATGTTTTCCCCTTTAAGGGGGTCATAAAGTGGTTGGTAAGCACAAGTAGAGGCGATGAAATATCATCTGAGTTGTGGTCTGAAAGAAATAAGGAAGAAGGCAGTGGGAACAACTGGGACAAGATAGGACCAGGCAGAGACTATGAAAAGTGTTAAGCCTTTAAGGCTTGGTAACGTCTGGTAAATTGTAGTAATATTAAAAGGCAGGCTAGATAATATAGCTCTGCAGCAAAGCACTTCCCAGCACATAGAACAAACCAAAAACTCAGTAAAGAAATGAGATGGAAAGAAAGGTAGATGTGTGAAGTTGGTAAAAGATGGAACACACTATACTTTCACTAGACTAAGATCTAATTAGAACTATGTGATGGTGAAATTGATTTTATTTATTTATTTATTTATTTATTTATTTATTTTGCAAATGCATAGAAGGAGTGATAGGTAACAATTCCCTTACTTTTTAATGTGATCTTATTCATGACTCTTTTTCCAGTATAGCATGACCAAGCCCTTATTATCTGTCTTCATGCACATTTTTCTTTTGCCTGTTTTTTTTTTTTTGCTTCTTGTAGACAATTGAACTTAGCATTTATGACTGAATCCATCCAGAAGCCAATGCAGACCCTGTCAAAATCCAATTACACATCAGGTGTCATTTTATTACATTGAGCTCTTATGATGGCTAAGCTTCATCCTTAGAAGCATCGTAAGAGCATCAAGATCATGAACAAGCTAACTTCTCCATGTAAAGCCACACCCTAACTACTACAACCCCTGCTGATATTTTCTCATCATCTCATCATTCTAGAGTACTCCACACAGAATCTGTATCCCTTCTCCTATAATTCTAGAAATTTACTGACCTGATCACCTGTTGTGGTGACTCTCCAGTGGCATGAGAACTGCTAAAATGAGCAATTGCAAGCTCTTAGGGCACTTTGCCATAGGCTACAGGTCTACAGTGCAAACAAGGTAAAGTAGAATACCTGCTGAGCTGAAGCAGTCCCCAGGATTGCTGCTGAAAAGGAGACAGTTAGAGAAAGTAAAATAACTGGAGACTTTGGGAGACAGATATTGTTAGCTACATATATTGAGGAAGTAGGAGGTCTTTAGAGCTGATGTCTAGAATCCAACTTACAAGCCTGAGTGGATGTAGCGGTATTTACTAAGGCATAAAATCTCACAAGAATTTGAATTTGAAGTGCTCTTGAAAGAAAAAAGAAAAAATGAAGATGTCAAGTAGGCAGAACAGGTAAACTTCTGGAAAACAGAAAAGAATGTTGTCTTCAAAATAATTTTAGACTCATGGGCATATAGATATTAAATCCTTTATCTAGACATATCTGTAATAAAAGAGAAGAAATATCCCATGGATTGAATTACGTACAAAATTGCCCTATATTGAAGTGAAGTTATATAAGAAGGACCAACAAAAGACAGCTGATAGGCTTCTTTATTAAGATGAAAAAGGATGCATGTCTAGTGTGATGGAACTTTCTCAGAAGAATGAGTTAAATATGTCTGCATTTTCCATCTCATATGCTATTGGGTAACTACTTTAGACTTCCCACATTGGGTTACAATGTCTCTTTAGTTATAGTAGCCAACTAAATATTATATAAAGTTTTACAAGATCTATTTAATACAGTCATCTAATTCTAAGGCTATTGATTAAATACTGGAAACCTTTTTCATGTTAACCAGAAATAACTCTGGGAAGTGAGTTTTTTTTATTATCATGAGCATGGTCTTATGAAATTTAAAACAGTGGCCTGTGTTTTATTGTGATAGTGAAGAAATTCACATTATAATAGATTTTAAAATCTTCAAACTAGTCTAATACATGGAACAAAAACTATTTTAGAATTTTATATTATTCATGACTGGCTAATTTATACCATGGCAGGTTTGATGATAGCAGCTTACAGAGAATACATTGATATTCAATCAAAAGTAGTGAAAAAGAAGGGACCAATGAAGATGCATTTGTAGCTCATACTGAATGGCCACTAATGAGGTTATATCACTAATCATTCTGAAGTCATTCCTTTTGTGATTTGGGCAGCTAATCACTGGGACATCCATAGTCTTTGATTGATATTTACTCTGCTTCCTGTAGTAGTAGATAATAAAGTATTTTTGAATGAAGAAAACTACTTACTCCTATTCCTAAAGAGAAAGTGGTGCCAAATATAGATGCTTCCAAAAAAGAGGGTGGGATTTTGGGTAAAGTGGGAGGGATGAGATATTCATTTACTAATATACAGCTAAGAAATAGTTGACTACTAACATGTACAGAATTTGCCTATGACAATGGACAGCTTGAAGGAATACTTGATAAATGTCTAAGATGGTCCTCTGTTTATTTCCTTTACTATGGAATAATTGTAATTAACTTACCATGACCAAACCCAGCATGCTGATATTATACCATAAAGAGAACCAAAGCATAGCTTGAAAGAGTTTAGGTATTGACATGTAATTCAAGTGCTTAGCCTTATATTGTGTGCTTGAGGTTTATTTATACCAATAGCCCAGTTCGTCACAACACTTCTGACAAATTTTCAATACTTCTTAGTGGCAATTGAATAGGAATGTTCTGTAAGTAGTGGGATATTGACCTGTTTGCTTTGAGCAGCAGTTTACTTTTACTGAGACAAGGACAAGAGGAAATAGATTTCATCTATATGAATTAAACACCTCCTATGGCATCACATAGAATTTATGTATATAGATTGTTTAAAACTGACCACATGGCAAGATTAATCTTCCCAAAAGACAGTATTAATCTTCTGACTTCATACTCAAAATCCTTTAAGATAGCTTGACATTGACTGCTGAACAGAACTGACCTCTTAAAAGTCTTTCTATCTTTAAAGGTTATAGCATGCTCATTCCCTTCACTGACCTTAAATGTTGACCCAAACTCTTCTTGATGTTTCCAGGGTATTGTTCTTATGCTGTGTGTTCGAACAAATGTGGTTATCAGTGTGCATCACGCTTTTCCTCTCAAGATGTTCAGACACTCTTGAACCCTGGGCTTGAAACGATGAAGCTGAACCAGAATGGCTAGACTGGATCTGCAGGATCTTGATCTGGCTAAGTGACTACCAGGGAACAAAGGCTTTCTCCAAGATGGTTTTCAGTGTTACACCTCTTCTTGATCAGAGGGAAGGTGAAACAGACCTTCTAAATGGTATTCAGGGATAACAAGGCCTATATAAACCTTGGGGTGTGGGTAGGATTTTCAGGAGAGCATACATTATTAGCTAGTACTGAGGTGCTGAGAATGCTTTATTTACACAAGGAAGGATTCCAGGTGCTTAAACTTGTAATTTGGACTACAGTCCATCAGGACTACATGACTTCCTTAATGGTGGTGGAGGTGGGGGTGGGGTTGTAGGGCTACATGCCCTGGAGCATACAGGCCCAGAAGAGGGAGGGAGTGATCCTTATTCTTGCTTGTCTCAAGATGAGATTTTTAAGGGTTTGGACATGTCTTGACCTCACTCTTGCTCCAGCCCTTAAGTCCCACCCCTACTTTCTTCACATATGCCTATCCTCATGTTCAAATACATTCACATTCTCATTCTGCTTTAAAATAGCCTGGGTTCAAACATTGGATCCCCCCAACCCCTGCTTCCTGGTCTCACTTTGCAGAGTTCTTCCCCTCCATCATCTCTCTTCAACTTGAAAAGTCCCCCTAGGATATCCTTCCAACCTGGGGCATCAAGTCTCTACAGGATTAGGCACACACTCTCCCACTGAAGCCAGACAAGGCAGCCCTTTGTTATATCTGTGCTGGGTACTACATCCAGCCCATATATACTCTTTGGTTGGTGGCTCAGTCTCTGGGAGCTCCCAGGGGTCCAGATTATTTGATAAACATTGGTCTTCCTATGGAGTTGCTATACCCTTTAGCTACTTCAATCCTTGCCCTAATTCTCCCATAGGGTTCCCTGACCTCTGCCCAATGCTTGGCTGTGAGTATCTGCATCTGTCTTAGTCAGCTGCTGGTAGAGCTTCTCAGGGGATAGCCATGCTAGGCTTCTGTCATATGCGCCCTTTTAGGTCTGGGTTATCACTCAGGATGATATTTTCTAGTTCCATCCATTTACCTGCAAAATTCATGATGCCCTTGTTTTTAATAGCTGAATAGTATTGCATTGTATAAATGGATCACATTTTCTGTATCCATTCTTCTTTTGTGGGATATCTGGGTTGTTTCCAGGTTCTGGCTATCACAAATAGCTGCTAAGAACATGGTGGAACACATGCCCCTGTGGCATGGTGAGAGAACTTTTGGGTATATGCCCAGGAGCGATATAGCTGGGTCTTCAGGTAGAACTATTTCCAATTTTGAACATACTTTTCTAGATGTCTTATTGCTTTGTTAACTATATGATGTTTTGTCAATAATTTTATTTTTGTTTTAGTTACTTACAATCAGATTTTGTATTCATAGTCAAAACACATAACAGATTATATAGTATTGTCTATCCTTCTAATCCCCAAGATCCCTAAGAAGATAAATTATGTGTTTCTTTTCTCTATACACTTAAAGCATCAAAAAATGAGAGATTGATGATTAGGTTTTGTATGGCAGTTATGAGATCATGTTCCTATTTTAGATAGGTAGCTCTAAATTATGAATACTGGAGTAAAATAGAAAGATTAAACTATTACAGTAATACACAATAGTATCATGATTAATATAGTACAGGTACATATTTAGATAAATTATATGATCAAGAAAAAAGTTTGATGAAGTATTTTGGCCAGAATTTGGTTATTGACTGACCATAGCTCATGATAAGGACAAGAAGAAATGACTACCATATAAAACCTTTCGATATATCCTTACATGACAAGAAAGGTCAATGAGGTCTTTAGGATCATGTGCATAAATGCCCTAGGCTCATTAATTACTGATATCCCCTTGTTACCTAATCACTTCTCTGAGACAGCCACATCCTAACATCATCACTTTGGGTTGAGATTTCAACATATGAAATTTGCTGCTCAAGCCACAGCAGATGGTATAACTATGCAATTGAGCATTGCACATCAACACATGAATTTGGAAAGAATACAAACATTCAGACCAGAGCATAAACATAGGGCTTATTTTTTAAATTTTCTTTAAAATTCAGAAAAGTAGAAAATTAGTTAGGAGTCTAAAATGCCTTTGGTGGCAGTCCTTACAAGATAAATTACATATTTTCTTTGGAGAATCATTCATTTTTTTCCCCTTGATGTGAACTCCCGAAATCATCTCAAAATTCAATACTTCAGCCATGACATCTATAAACCCTATTTTTGATGTAAGTGCTAAGAGACTAATGTCATGTTTAACAACCTTTCCTTTTCTCTGCTTAACCTTTTTATTTTGATGTTGAAGTTAAGGGACTAATGTCATGTTTAATAACCTTTCCTTTTCTCTGTTATTTTCTACACTTTGGTCTCCCATCGCATTCCTTAACCTTCCCTCTATTCATATCTCTTTTATTTTTGAGTGCATATTATGTGCTAATGGATCTAAGAAATTTAGAGCACTTTCAGTTACTATCTATTTGGGTTTTTGAGGAGCTTTGTATACAGCAGTAGGGATTGGTGTAAACCTATGCAGTTTACTGTTAAGAGACACAAATTTTAAATACTATAGTAGACAACAGAAAGTGAAGGTATAGGAGGTATGATGATAATCTTGAGTCATATCTTGATTAGAATGAGAGATGCCTAAAAGTTAAGAAAGCACACTTCCAAGAAAATCGAGGAAGACTTTTCCAGGGAGGATTAACTAAGGGGAAAGGCCCAACCTGGATCTAGGTAGAACCACCTACATACTGGGATCTTGTGTGGAGTAAATAGGTAAAAAGTGAAAAGAGCGCTGGGTGAGACCTGACAAACTCTCTTTGCTTGTTGAATGCCCTGAAGTGAGCTATTGCACCATGCTTTCTAAAACCACAAGCTGAAGTACATATATCGTGTTTTACATATATCTCTCAACTGTTTGGTGTCATCAATGAAAAGAACCTGACACAAAAGGTAATTTTTTTTTTTTTTTGGTAAGAAGGAATGGAGAACTTGAGAGCTTGACAACAAGCCTCTTTAGTAACAGGACAAGAAGATAAATATGTGGGATTAGGCAGAGAAAAAAGGAACATTTTCATGGAAATGAATCTTTTTAAAAGGAACTACTCTGATACACTGGAATGAGAAACATCTGAGTAGAAATTTCCAGGCATGACCTCAAGTTTTAAGCCTGAATATCTTAAGACAATACAAGTATTATTAACAGGAACAAAGTTATTTTGAAGAGAAGCGAATGTGATTTGAATGGCAGCTGTAGGAAAGCGAGTTCACTTATGGACAAAATTGCTTTTGTGGAAAGCGCCCACAGTTCAAATGATGTGTCTGGTATTCAGAATCAGCTATTAGACCTGGCACTCAAATAAAAGCTTCTAGCTGGAAATATATATGGCACCTGAAACCATAATATAGTGCGTTGGTTAAAATGGATCATAGCATTTGGTTAGAAATAAAATATAGGAGTTCATGATTAAGACTGTAAAAAGCAATTTGGGGCCAACTAGTCATTCACTGTACCCCCATTCAACAATCATTTGCCAAGTGTACACTATGAACTGTTTGCTTATTAAACCATACTAATTATTTGATAGACATGTACTTGGATTTTGAATTATATTACCACTTTTGTAATCAATATAGAAAGCAAGCAGAATAGGAGATTTAGTCTATTTAGTATTCTTTTTGTTAAAAATCTCCTGAACAAAAGAGAACCAAGAGAAAAATTCATGATATCTCCAGGACAGTATTTATCCTTAGTGAAATAGCTTGCTGAGGCTTTAGCTAGCTCTTAATAATTTTATGACAGTTATATACTTAGTATTTATAAATGTTACAAGTAAGCTGAATGATATTTGTTATTTAAAGCCTTCCCTCTATCCTACAGGGGAAGAACATTGCAGTGCTCTCAGACAAATTATAAAACCTAGGCAGGGGAAATTGCACTTTATTTTCAACCCTATTAAATATCATACAGATGATCATAGACCATTTGAGTTACTTTAACAAAAGATCTTAGATGTGTAATTTATAAACAACAGAAAATTATTGATAACATTTCTAGGGCTGAAGAAGTGCTTTTTTCTTTTTCTTAGTGCTTAGGGGTATGGAGTGTGCTGCAGATCAAAGTCAAGGCCTTATACATGGTAGGCAAGCACTGCAACATTGAGCTGCAGCCCCAAATTTCCACTTTTGTAAAAAGCAGGAGTCCCGTTAATGTAGACATTGTTTCCATGCCTTAAAAAATATTTTTTTAAAAATGGTAATGTTAGCCAAATTTATCTCATATTTAAAATATATATTAGCAAGGACTTGAAAATATGTTTCAAATTAAAAGCATCTCTAGGTCTGTTCTATTAAGTTTCAGGAGAAGTAGCCTCCACTTTAACCATCTGTAAATGAGATTGTCTGCTTAATCACTAGACACACCCTTGTTCTGGTGCTTTACAAATAATGAAGCTTAAGTCCAGAACTGTGTAAGATCTTGAAGTTATAAATTATTGCTACTGATTTGTATTACCTCCTATACAACTTTAATCAACAGTTACTTGAAAAGATTCTCTCACATTTTAAATGTCCTGATAATAAATTTGAGGCAAGTTCTAGTTGAAACATAAAGTCACGTAAGACATTAACAAAATAATTCCACAGGAGAGGAAAAGCTTAAGTTGACATTTGGCAGAATGAGAATGGGAGTGTAGAAGATGCTAGTACAAATAAACAGAAAAGAAGGGTTCCTAATAAGCCAGGGTATCATTACAAAGCTAAACATTAAGGGAAAACAGTCTTGACCTAGGAAAATACTATGTTTATGTCTAAGTATTTTGTGAAAATTTTGCATCACAAATTTTTTTACATATAAACTAAGGGTTTAATCGCAATTGTTCTTAGATTGACATGGACTTGTGTTATTGTAGAAGAGCGGTCCAGAATGCCTTGGGGTTGATTGCATCCGGGTAGGTTTGGAAGTACCTATGCCCAATGTCTGTGTCATAATCTATGATTCCAGGGGTCAAGCAAGCAGATCAGAAGCATTTTATAATTATTAACTTAACTGATAACTGATCAAATAACAACTGGTTGTCCTAAAAAATGGACACCCTAGGTTTTCACAGTAGCCAAAATGTAAATGATGAGGTTTACTTAGGTTTGCTTATTGCTAAATGAGGAAGAAGTCCTTTCTCAAAATTTGGTGGGAAGCAAATATTTTATATATATTGAAGCCATTTTATAGGTAAGGATGGGGGCAAAGATTTCATTTACTATTTCAGTGGCTATATTTATGATGAAAGCTCAAATTACCTTGGCTATTTGTCCATGGTACAAGCTTTATTCCTTTACCTAATAGTGCTCTGTTGATTCTCCAACTATTTTTGAAACAGTATGTGTTCAATATCAGTCATTTACACCCAATGCAAAGTTTGCATTGAGAAGAAGTTTAAGCATATTTGGTAGCTAAACACAGACCCAGTATCCCTGTACTTACAAAATAACTGCAAGTCTGAGGGGAAGCTTTGTGCCTCAGCAAAATAAATCCTGTTTCCTAAGCTATAGTGTGCACAAGGCTTCCCCACACATCTCCGTTGCTACGGAAACCTCTTTGGTATCTGAGCTCTATGCAGCTGACACATTTCAAAGTCTGCTCTCAAACCTCACTGCTCACAGCTTAGAGTGATAAATGGAAACAAAGAAAAACACAGGAACAATGAAATATCAATATATATTACTTGATTTAAAATAAATGCAATGTCACAGATTTGGGGGTGGGGGGTGGGGTTAAGGTAAAGCAAATTCCCAATTGCTACAGACTCCAGTTGCAATAAAAGATATAGAAACATCAACAGAGTCCATAGTCTAGAAAAAATGATTTCTGTCCTTTGGACTCAGTGCCACAGAATAAAATGGAAGCTTAAGGGGAGAGCCTTGGTAACTCTGTTATGTTAAAATAGTCCATTCTCATTAAAGCAGTGTGCATGGATTAGAGTGGCAGAAAAAGAAGTGAGGTCTACTGGCAATTTAGAAAACTCCAAAGCAGTCTAAGGATGTGTTCAAATAGTGAAAGCCTACCTGCTAAGAATGTCTTACAAGGACTTTCCTGTCTTAATCTCTCTCCTTGGCCCCACAGAGTCAATGTATTTTGTAAATACTCAGAAGACAAGTTAGTTAAATGGACAGATGCTACAAACCTAGTAGATAGTGCTTAAGCCTAATAATTAGCCTTAAGACTAATAATGCTCATGTGGAGTAGTTTCAGGAGTTGCAGACTGATAGGATAAATATTTCAGTTCTTCTTGTCACCAGTTGACCCAGAAGTTATAATAGGATTTTAATGCTTTTTAAATCATTAGCTTACAAATTGCCACAGATTCCAATGGAACATCGAAATTGAACTCCTCAGAAACTGTATTTCTTTTTATTTATTGAGAATCCATTCTAGTTTAGTAATGAGAACCTAATTTTAGCCATAGTGTGATAAGCAATAGAAAACACTCCTAATTAGACATGCTTTCACATTTTAAGGAAGAACATATATTTTATACGTGTGCACAATTGTTATCTTTTGTATTTTTCATGATGGTGAAAAAAAGATAACAGACTTATCTTGTAGACTCCATGAGCTACAATCATGATTGCCTGGCAAGATATGCCCACTGGCCCAATAGTGACATGCTGATTTTTATTTTTTTATT
This sequence comes from Rhynchomys soricoides, assembly GCA_019843965.1. Lineage (NCBI taxonomy): Eukaryota > Metazoa > Chordata > Mammalia > Rodentia > Muridae > Rhynchomys > Rhynchomys soricoides. Next base: position 89,350 of record JADRCH010007414.1, on the reverse strand, counting down.
TAATTTAATTTTGTTTTTACTTGTTCATTTTACATCCCACTCAACTACCCCTTCCTAGTCAACCCCTACCCCTCCCACAATCCTTCCCCCTTCTCCTTTTCCTGTGAGTGGGAGGGAACCCCCCGTATCCCCTCACCCTGTCACTTCAAGTCTCTGCAAGGTAGGTGTTTCCTCTCCCGCTGACGCCAGACAAGGCAGCCCAGCTAGAAGATCATATCCCATGTACAGGCAACAGCCTTTGAGAAAGCCCCCATTCCAGTTTTTTGGAATCCATGTGAAGACCAAGCTGCGTATCTGCTGCATATGTTCTAGGCCTGTGTATGTTCTTTGACTGGTGGTTCAGACTGAAAGCCCCAAGGGTCCAGATTAGAAGAAGGAATAAAATAGTCATAAGAGGCAGATGGAGGGAGGAAAGCGGGAAGGAAGGGTAATAGGGAGGAGAATGGAGGATTCAGGATCAGGAAGGACAGGAGAGATGGCCAAAGGGCCATGAAAATGAATGTAAATCTGCAAGTGACAAAGGAGGTGAGGCAGTGGGGGTCATCTCCAGAGAAAGACAGAAACTGGGATAAGGGAGACACCCAGGAATCAATAGAGGTGACCTTAGTTGTGACTCACTATATTGGGGATATGGAACCTGAAGAAGCCACTTCCTGTAGCCAGGCAGGAATCACACTGGAGAATTAGAGACACCAACACACCCACAAAACTTTCAACCCCAAATGTATCTTGTCTACAAGAAATGCAGGTTATTGGCCCAAAAGTTTGAAATACCCAAGAGTCACTTCGCAGCAACAGTAGGGCTGAGTGTGAGGTCCCAGATGGAGGACTTGGAGAAAGGACTGAAGGAGCTGAGGGAGTTTGCATCCCCAGGGAGGGAGCAACAGTGGCAACTGGCCTGACTCCCCCCGCCCCACCCCCCGACACTCCTAGAGACTGATCCACCAACCAAAGAATACACAAGGAGGGACCCATGGTGCTGGCCACAAACTCGGCAGAGGAGGGTCTTGTTATCCATCAGGGGGAGGAAAGGCCCTTGGGCCTGAGGGTGTTAGATCCAGCAGTATAGGAGAATGCCAAGGAAGGAAGACGAGAGTGGGTGGGTGGGTGGGTGGGAGAATACCCCCATAGTGGCAGGGGGAGGGGTGAGGAAATGGGGAGGTTCCAGAGGGGAGATCTGGAAAGGGGGAAACATTTGAAATGTAAATAAAATATGGAGAAAAAAAAAAAAAGAAATGCAGGGACAAAGATTGAGCAGAGACTGAGAGATTGGCCAAGCAACAACCAGCCCAACTTGAGACCCATTCTATGGACAAGCACCAATCCCTAACACTATTAATGATACTCTGTTATGCTTGCAGACAGGAGCATGTTGTCCTCTGAGAGGCTTCACTCAGCAACTGATTAAAGGCCGATGTAGAGACCCACAGCCAAACAGTAGACGGAGTTGGGGACTCTTCTGGAAGAATAGGAGGAAGGATTGTAGACCCCAAAGGGGATAGGAACTCCACAAGAAGACCAATAATTTTATTAAGGAATTGAGATCTGTTCAACAGAAGAGAATTCATACTTATGATTGTGTATTTAAGGAACAGAACCGATAGAATAAACAAATTCATTAAAGGGGGGTTATTAGAGTGGCTTACAGGTTGTGATCCAAGTAGTCTAACCATGGCTATCTCCTGATAGAAAACCCAAGGATCTCGTAGGTGCTTAGTCCGTAAACTGAATATCAGAGAGTTCCAGTCTGGTTCTAGAGTCCCAGGGAAGTCTTAGGGAGCAGCCAGTTTCCAATCTATATTGGAATACCAAAGAAATATGTTCTAACACCAATGAAGAAATGTCCCCGGAATAGGACAGATGAACTTTCCAGTGAGAGTGAAGCCAAGCAGGCCAAATGCAAGAGCTTCCTTCTTCCATGTCCTTTTATGTAGGCTGCTATCAGAACATACAGCCCAGATTTATGGTACATCTTCTATCTCAGGAGGAGAGGCTCCAGAGGCCCCAATCCTATTAGCTAGCAACTGAGGCTGCTTGAAGGAGTTTGGGTACTAAAATTACCTATATCCTCTATCCCAGTGGATGACTTCATGCCCATGACATGTGGGCAGCACTAATTGGACCCAGTGGCTTTGAAAAATAAACCAAGTATAGAAGAAAAATAATGAATCTGGGAAGGAGATGAGATGGTGGCTCAGAATGGGAAGTTAGAGCAGTGAGTGAGGAGAGGATATGATCAAGATATATTATGTATATATGGAAATTTCAAAGAATACATTTAAAAATAAATCTAATAAAAAGGTAAAATACTGAAAAAACAAAATGTTATAACTGTATTTCACCATCAATGAATGTCCTTCATCCTGCTAGTCACTGCAGAGATTGGACAGCCCCCACAAAAACAGATTTTAGGAATATTTCTTACATAGACAAGGTTAGATTTCCTTAGCTCTGAAGCAGTTTTCAAATCTGTATTCTATGTCTCAAATCTAGGAAGATAAATTGACATATGGCACAACAAAATGCTGCATACTTAATTGCATAGTTGTTCAGAAAAGCAATGATTTATGTTCTGTTAGTCCTCTTGACAAATTATGTGAATCATAAACCAAGCAGTAAAATTAGCGATGGTTATTTTGACAATGATAAAATATAATTAAATTATGCATTAGCATCTGCATGTACTGTATGTATAATTGCACATATAACCCTAACTTTATATATGGCTATCTTCATATATAAATGCACAAAATGACACATATTTACATATTCTCAATATACATATTTTGTGGTGCATAATATAATAGCCTTAAAGTCTTAAATACTTTTTAAACTATGAAAATTTACTATTTCTCTGAAAAATTTAGAATACATCTCTGAGTTTCAGTTTTCTCAGTGAATAAATTAAGAATATGAATATTCATTGTTTTGTTTGAAAAATATATTAATTAGCAAATGAATTGCTTAGTTCAATGCCTGTCACATTGGTCTTTCAATGATCCACACACAATGGATTACTGATGTACGGATGTGAAGGATTCTTAGATCCTGACTGATTTATTATATAAATGTCAACCTCTCCAGGTTAAAATGTTCATCTGAAGCTCAACTTCTTACCCACACCATTTTATTCTTTGATATTTAACTAGAAAAACTCATTTTCTATCTAAGACTTCAATCAATATTAGAAAACAAAAATGTTAAACCAGCACAAAAGAAGACCTTTTTACAATGTTCACATAACATGTCAATCATCTTACTATTTACATAAGGCCATGTTCTGTGATGAAAATGGCATGTGAATTTTATAATATATATTGATTCTTAGCTTTTATTCTGTACTTTGGCCTCTTCTTAGATACAGTTCCTCTCAATATATTCAAGTCTATTAAATATGATATAATCCTACAAGTAAGACAAGCTAGAACTTTACTATGGGGTCCTAGGCCATAATTGTATATTAATTTCACAAAATGTTGAGTCAATAGTAGAATAATATTGAGGAACAGTTTCCTTTCAGAAGGATTTTAATTCTACCAACTACAAGTATAAGTGTTATTGGCTCTCTAGATTTGATAGCTTTAGCATTATTTTAATGAATTTCAGAATGTGTTGTCCACAGATAGTGGCCATTTCCATCTGGCTGGCCCATGAGAACTAAACAATTTATTAATATTCTGTTTTCAAAGATAATACAAGAACTAGGTATACAGACATTCCCATTTTTGTCACTGAGAAAAAATGAAACTCAAGAAAAAGTATCTCATATTTACAGAGAAACCAATTTTAAAAATCAGAATAAAAATCACGAGCAATTTAACATGTCCAAATATAACATCACTACAAATAAACAACAGCCACCTCCAACTAGTCATTAAAGTAAGATCATTAGGATAATTTAAAGATAATTTTTGATTACCCCAATTATTCAACCATCAGAACTTCCAGATTTTGCTTCTGAAAGTTTCTTCCACCCCTGTATCTCTATCCTTACCAATCATTTTACACTACCATTAGCTTTGCTAGATTCACCCAACCTTAGACAATTTTAATATTTTCTCTCTCCCTAGTTTTATTCATTTCAGTGAATTCACCATAGAGTGTTGGAATTTTCACACATTAAAAGAGAAGTCTCATTAGGCTATTATTCTACTAAGAACTTGTTAATGGCCTACTATCTCCCCAGGAGTAGGCACAAGTGTTTCATTTGGAAAAACGGATCTGATATACACCTAACACTATCTCACAATGTCTTTTTGTCACATTACTTATTGAAAATATTTTTATACAATCTATTCTGATTATGGTTTTTCATTAATCAATTAATTAATTTGGGTTTTATAAAATATAATTATATGACATTTAGTTGGATTTTAATTTAAGATTAATAACATTTTTCAACTATACATATAATACATGCAGCATGCTTCTGAGTTTTTGTTCATGCAAATTATCTCCTTAGAATTTAATTATCATTTTAAAGATTTAGCCTAGTTCTTATTTCCTGTAGGACATCAATCCTCCATCCTGGGTGATTCAGATGACTCTTGCTATCGTATACCAAAATTGTCATTTTGTGTGTATTTTCATGTCATTAAAATTCCTTGAATAGGGACCATATGGAATTTGTCTCATTATGTCTAACATCATGGTAGACATAAAGCAGGGACTTGTTAAATCTTTTCTTTCAAGATTTATACTCTCTCGCTCCTCCCCAGTGTGTGTGTGTGTGTGTGTGTGTGTGGTGAATGTATTCATCAAAGTCAGAAGAGAGCAAGAGCAAGGGGTCCCCTGGAGTGTTATAAGCTGTACAACATAGGTGCCGGAATACAAATTCTAACCCTCTGCAAGAGCAGCAAACCCTCTTAATGAATGACCCATCTCTCCAGCCCACACCCCCATACCATCAAATCTTTGGTGAGCCAATTATATTCATTTTATTCTTTCTTAGCAATTGAAAGGCCATTTTCATCATGACTCAAAATAAAGTTAGAAGTGAATATTTCACAAAAGCAAGAGTGGTGGTACCTAGTCTAAAAGCTCCCCAACCTCACAGTAGGTAGAATGAAAATAAATTGAATAGAAACAACTATTTATCTTTTGGTTAGGGAAGGTTTCTGTAAGGGTCTTACTTTTAAGACCCAGATGGCTTACAACTCACTCTACAAGTTCAGCTGACTGTGAAATCATGACAACCTTCTTGCCTAATTCTCTGAGACGGTTGGGATTACAGGAATGCCATGATTACTTCTTCTCCTTTTCCTTTTCCTAATTTTTTTTTAAACGGGGTCTCACCATCTATCTCAAGCTGTTTTTAAACTTGTTATCGTCTTTTCCCAGTCTCCAACATGCTGCATCTATAGGTATTTTCTCTTCTTCTCCTCCTACTTGTACTTTAGACAACATTGGGAAATCTGCTATATTTCATGGATTTTAAGTAACTGTTTTGACCTAAAAACAAACTGATATACCATTTTATAGTGTTTGAAGTTTGACTTAGAAACTCACACATCTTTAAACTAAGGTATTTTCCATAGATAGGAACACCAACCCACCTTCAAATTTTTTTGACCCAGAATTGCTTCTGTCTAAAAGAGATGCAGGGACAGAAATGGAGCAGAGACTCAAGGCATGGCTGGCCAGTTACCAGCCCAACTTGGGATTCATCCCATGGGTAGGTACCAAATCCTAACACTATTGCTGGTAGTATATTGGGCTTACAGACAGGATCCTAGCATGGCTGTCATCTGAGAGGCTCTACTAGCACCTGACTAAGGCAGATGTAGATACTTACAGCCAACCATTGGCCTGGAGTTAGGGACCCCTATGGAAGAGATAGGGGAAGAATTGAAGGAACTAAAGGGGATGGTAACGCCTTAGGAAGAACAGCAGTGTCAACTCACCTGGACTCCTGGAAGCTCCCAGAGACTAAACAACCAACCAAAGAGCACACATGGGCTGGTCCCTGGCCCCCAGCACACATGTAGCAGAGGACTGCCTTGTCTGCCCTCAGTGGGGGAGGATGTGCCTAATCCTGTAGATACTTGATGCCCCAGGCAAGGGGGATGCCTGATGGAAGTACCCTCTCAGAGGCGAAGGAGAGGGGGGATGAGGTGAGGGAACTCTGGAAGGAGTATCTGGAGGGGAACAACATTGGGATGTAAATAAATAAAATAATTTATTAAAAGATAAGAGAAAAAATTTATATGTATTGGAGACCAGATATATATTTTGATTAACAGTCAGAGAAGATTCCTGTCTGTTTTAGGGGGGTTGAGTTTTTTTTTCTTTGTTTGTTTGTTTGTTTTGTTTTGTTTTTGTCACCCTGACACAAACTAATGCCACCTGGAAAGAGAAAAATCAATTGAAAAATTGACTCCATCAGACTGGCCTATGGTCACGTCTGTGAGACATTTTCTCAGTTTCTAGTTGGTGAGGAAGGACAGAGTAGGCAGTGTCCCTAGACAGAAGGGTCTGAGCTGTACAAGAAAACAGACAAGCAAGTTGAAGAAGCTAACCCAGTAAGCAGTGTTCCTCTGTAGCTTATTCACTAGGATACTTCTTGAGTTATTGCACTGACTTCTTTCAGTGATGGATTAGTATGTGGAAGTGTAAGGCAAATGGTCCCTTTTGTTTCCACATTGCCTTTGGTCGTGATGTTTATTCCAGCAGCACCAAGCAAACTAGTACATTATTTTAGCAGTTCCATTGGTAAATGTTTTTGTTTTTTGACAATTTCCTGCATTTTATGTTACCACAGTTTTTACCTGGCATTTTAAAACAGGGTGTATTGGTCTAGCCATTAAATAGTGAGTCGGTTGCAAATTTGATATTCAACCCTATGCTCATGGAAAGCACAAACATATTAATCAATGAGTAAGCAAAGGTTAGTCAGGTGGCGAATCAGAATACTGAAATAAAATGCCTGCTACCAGCCATCCAATTTTTAAAGCACATTCTTCAGTTGTTCACTAAATTATGTGAAGATTTTAAAAGGTATATTACTCAGCATTAGTTGCACAAGTCAGAGCAATATACAGTTTATATTATATTCAAGGCATCTTGCCACTAGTCATTGGGCAGATTCTCTCATTCATATAGGTAAGTTGTATGTTAATTTCATTACTGATGACACTATTACCAGTAAATTTTGTTGTGCATTCACACTGGGATTGAAATCCACAGTGACTCCTATGATTAGAAAAAATGATCTCTCTTTCTTAGATTCTCTTTTTTTAGGAGAGGGCATAGTTAGCTAGAAGAAGGAGCATTATTTCAAGCCTCCAATCTATTCTATTCTTGCAGGTTCATTTTTATTCAAAATAGCATGATCATGTCAATATATTTTTTTAGAAGTAATCAGTGATTTCATTGTTGAATATATTAGGTGCAAATGCCTCCCCTATCTGTATTATTTCTCACTGTGGAAGGTCCATACAGAGACAATTGAAAATTCCATGACATATTGTTTACTAACCCATACTTTAGTAAATTGGGGGAAATTATATATTTTCTATCAGAATTTGTGGCACTCAAATAAAACAATATAGGAAATTAATGTCATTAAATTTGTGTATTAAAATGGGAGAAAAATATTTTAATAATGTAAGCTTTAACCCTAAGATCCTTCATATATAAGCAAATTAAACTCAAGTTAAGAAGATAGTAACAACAGATAAGAATATAAAATAATAAAACTGAAACTAGAAATACAATACATAGAATCAATTTAAGAAAAAATGTTTCTGTGAAAAATCATAGACCTTTTTGGATCATACCATAGGCCTTAGTAATCTCCAACACAATGAATAAGTACACAAATAGATAAATATCAGAAAGCTAAAGTACTGTTGAAAATTGCAGACTACAGGAAAATATGCATATATAAAAAGATAACAAAAATATGCAGAACAAGAAAAATGGATGGACATTAAAAGTAATCACATAGATGTCAAAATGGTTTGTTTGATCTGAGTTTGTACGTGTTTAAAAGCAAAGAGTAACTAAATAACTTAGATCTGTAGCAAGTGAACACAAAATCAAACAGGAAGATAACAGCAGGAAGCGGCCCTAAACAGCAAGGGAAGATCTACTAAGCATAGTTGGTAAAACTGTATTGGTAAAACTATTTGTGCTTATTAATTCACTTATCTTTTTTTTTTTTTTCAGAAAATGAGCTTGTGTTTCAAAACACCAAAATCTAGTCCAAGTATAGTGCCACATGTCTGAAATCCTAGCACTTAGGGGCTGTTCAAAGTTGGCCAGGTAATTCTGAGCTATAAAGTGAGTCCCATCTGATAAAACAACAAACAAAAAACCCAATATTCAAAATCCCAACAAGAAAACTGATTGTAAATCTTACAACGAAATTCCATTGAAAATAATATGCATCTAGTTTATAGCTGAAAAGAAGTAGAGATATGTTTACATCAAAATAATTTGCTGAAACTTGGATATTTATGTATTTTAGCAAGACAGTCTTCATCCAAAGAAAAAATGTTCACCTGGATAAATAATTTGTTTTGTTTTTTAAGTCCCCCAAGGGGGTGCACCATTCCAGGAGGTACTACAATACCAGGTTGATGAGTGGAGTAGACAGAGCAAGCTCCTATTCCAAATCCTACTTCCAAAAATCCATTTAATATATTGTCCTTTGATAGAGGACATGTCAGATATTAAACTGATAAGAATAGATACTACATTTGATCCTAGCCAAAAGGCAGAGAAACAATAATCTGTTTCTTTTAAAAGGGAAAATACAAGAATATAGTATTTTGCGATGAAACGATCACAGGGAATCACATAAGAAACATTTCTGACTTCATTAGGACAGTGTATAGATGAAAACATTAAACTGGTACAGCATTAGGAGCAGAAATTAAGTGTGCGACACAAATATATATGTTCTGCTGAAAAAGCATTAATAAACTTATGATTAATAATATTCCTATATTGTATTTCCTTGTGAACTATCATAATGCATTAACTTAAGAAACCATGTTTACTCTCATGTGGTAAATCTAGATTTACGTATAGACATGATTACGAGAGGCAAAAAACAAGCTAAGAGGTAAGAGAAGAGAACAGAATACATGCATCCTGAAAGGAGAAAGAATGTCTAGTCAAGGTGAGAAAGGCCACTAAAAAGTTGGGGAGAGACAGGGAGACAATGAGTAAGGACAATGTAAAAACTGATATGTAGGTATACAAATGTCATATCAAACATATTAATTTGTATGGTAACTGAAAAAGTAAGATAAAATATTCTAGTTTACAAAAAGAAAGCATTGGTTGAATGACCTTTTATGAAAGAAAATGCTAATTGCTGTTTTGGAAATATTGTATTATTTATAGGAAACCAAGGACTAGTAAATATATTTCTTAGCACTATTTATAATTAATGGCAGCAATGACTGGTAAACATATTTTTATAATGTGATTTATGTGATACGAGATTTTACAAGAGACATATTGTGACACTTGTAATTATAAAACTTATCCTTGAAATCCTTTTTACAATATTATCTCTATATTGTCCTTCATATAAATATCAGATGCATCCATGGCTTTGAGAGTCCAATCAAGGGGTAAACAAAATACACATTTTCAAGTGGAACTTGATTGTTTTAAATTAAGGGAATTTAAAAGCAGTCCATTTTTCCCTCTGTGCAGTATTGTACTTGAAGCTGTCAGGGATGTTAGATGACTAATCATGGCTTACTAATTGGACTGTACTTTTTTCTTTCTAGTTAAACAAGCAGTAGGTTCACCAGAGGCAGGGTAGAAACCAGCAAGAGGTGGGTCAGAACTGTAAACAAACAATCTAGCAAACCTGTGCTTATTTTTGGTAGTCCAAAACCTATATTTAAGTATTTGTAACATTATAATTCCAAAAATAATGGAATTCATGTGTGTTTCATAAATGATAGAAGAGTTCAAAACTATATGTAAGGAAACAAAGAAATTACTTATATTTTAGTTGGCAAAAAAATGACCTTAATTTTGTAGTTTTGTTCAGTACTCTCAGTTGTACATAAATAGTCTCTAAGAACATAAATATGTGTTGTATCATTCTTTAATCTTGATTTTAATTTGAATAAGTCTGAAATTTTGGAACATTTGTCATTCCTAGACAACTTAGATTTTTCATTTTGGGTTACGGGGCTTCCATGGCATATCACAATACATTGATGGGGCTGAACATTTATTTTACTATAACAAATGATCCATATGAGAACTGCAAAACAACAGCTTCCAACCTATTGACCATCAGGAGATGGAAAGCACTGATTTCAGAGAAACAGAAAGCAAATGAGGTAAGCCCTACACTTCCCTCTACTTACTTCCTGGGGTGATAATGCAGGCTATAATATTTCAGTTGGGCAGTCTCCTTGAATTGAGTATATAGAGTCCAAGGGGCATGTGTAAGCTAGAATCTAAAGGACAGAATGTCAGAAGTAGATAGCTCCATAGGAAGGAAAGTCTAGACCCACATAAGGCTGAACGTATTTCTTCCTATCACTCGGAGTGAAAATCTTGATGATTTAGGGGACAAGAGGTAGTGTTCTGAGAATTATTGTTTTACTAATACGGCAATATTAGCCATTAGTAAGCACCACTGTCCCCGCCCCAATTCAAAGCAATACACCAGAAGATCACACTGGTTCAAATTAGCTTAAGTAGGTCTTGGCAGAAAGGTCAAGGATATTTATTTATAGAATTACAAATATCCTGAATGCAACAAGGTAAATTCAGAATTCAATGTGTGACATCCGATCAAAATTAACAAGCATGTAAAAAAGCGTGAAATTAAGATTGATAGTGAGGAGGAAAGATCAATTGATTAAAACTGACATTGACATAAATGATCGAGTTAACAGGCCCAGGCACTGAAATAAGTATTATAATTATTTCGTATGTTTAAGAAAAAGGAGAACAGTAAAACATGTTTAATACAGACATGGGAAACACAGTAAAATCTCAAATGAACTTGAATATATAGAAGTGTGTTCTTTCCAAATTAAAACAGCAAAAGGGTTTAATTATTAGAAGACTAAAATTGATAGGTATAATAATATATGGGGCAACTTGAAGCAAAATCATGTACAATTGGAGACTTCAAGAAAAAGGCTCAGAGGGGAATTGAAATTTTATTTTGACAGAACAATAAATGAAAACTGGATAAATTTGGTGCAAGTACAACACACTATCCTATGCCCCTATAACTTAGAGATTTCTCACAAAGATTTGGTTTCTATCAGTAAGCATGAAATTACAGTCATCTAGCTTTTTTATACAATCTCATCACCATTTTGAGATAAGTTTCTTGCACCGGCATAAAAACTAAGTTACTTGAATGTACAGTTATATTCCTGACTCCATACGTGTAAGGCCCCATAGTTGTTTTTCCCTAATTAAGGATTATAGACTCAAATTCCATCCATTCAAACACAGCAATACCATGTTTAATGACAATCAAACCAAGGAACAGCATTGCCACTAGAAGTGGCTCACATCTGTAATCCCAGCACCCAAGAGGCTAAGGCAGTCTGACTGAGGTTGGGAACAGAGTGAGATTCACAGCTTCTCCAGAAATGTTGCATGCCACTTAAAAGTTTTTGAGCTGCTTCGAGAACTAAATAGATGCATAGGTTACCCTTTGAGGGAGATGAGGGTAATATAAACAGCCAATTATTTCAGAAACAATGAACATGAAACAAACTAAGTAAGTGCACATTAAAAACTGCTTAAAAGCAACGCTAAGAGAACACCTATACAGAAGTGACATTTTTCCTTGCACATGCAGGTAGTACTAAATGAACTCCTGGGTTAAAAGGAAAGAGGACATGAAGTTGGGTGGCAGGGTAGATGGCAGGTATATGGGAGGAGTACAAAGGCTAGTGAAAGGTGCTTATGATCCAAACACATTTTATTGAGGCTTAAGATTCTCAATAATAAATAAAGTATATTTTAAAATAAAAATAAATATCATTTAAGTTGTGAGAACATAGTTATTAAACTATGTGCTAGAACATCCAAATTAGTTTTCTCAGCTCCACATATGGAATGCTTTTAAGAATAAATTTGCCTTATGTTCTGAAAAGGAATTAAGCCACATATTTTAAGAGATTGGGGTTGAGATTAGACAATTTGTACATCAATCTAGGAGAATGTGAAACGTGTTCAAGGAGTAAGATGCCAGGTGGAAGTAAAATGATCTAGGTTCTCTACTCTTGTTAAGAAAGGTAGACTATGACTCACAAATAAGATAAAAAGAAGAAAACATACTGTAAAGTCAGAGGGATTTCTTTACTGCTTGGTAAAAACAGTAGCGGGGACCTTTGACCTGTAGAGAACTTAAAGGACAGATCTGAAGGAGAGGGCTTGGAGTCAGTAGAAAAGAAGAGTTACCATAAAATCTAAAGGGAAGAAGTACATTAGAAGGAATTAAGTAATGTTTTTGAAAATGACACATGAGTATTTAGGGGGACCAAGTGTATTATAAATGTCTAGCTTCTAGGGCAATGAAGGATTGGAAAAATAAGAACTAGATCATAAGGTATGGTTGAGATACAGAAATTGGTCATACACAGAATGCTGACAGTACCAGAAATTATGACAACAAAATTTGTATTCTAAACATTGGATGAAATGAATTCCACATAAATAGCTATGATAAAGTCTGAGAAAGGGTCTTCTGATTCAGATCTTTTAGTTGCACTTAGAGGAAGCCTGGAATTTTGCAGTGAATGTCAGGACTCACTGAATCCAAGAAAAGAGAGTTTAAAGCGTGGGCAAAACTCTGGTCTTATTGTTCTCATAATAACATAATTGCAATGCTTTGGCTTCCTCATGTTCATTAACTATATTTCTGTGGAAAGCTTCAATTTGAATAATGACTCTCTCACATAAAATTTGTACAACCACTGCCCAACAAATACCTAGGATAAATAATGGAATCCTGGCCTCCAAGTACTTGGACAAGATATTGCTTCTAACCACTTTGTTTGCTGTAATAAACTTTAGTTATTGTGGGACTTCTAGTTTCTTGTGTGTTAGTATCTATAAGACAAGAGATTTATAACTGACATGAGACTGAATACTAACAATGCACACATTAGTGTCCATTCACAAATATGCATGCATAAGCACAAGCACGCATATGTATACTGAAAGAGATGTGCGGGGGGGGGATCGGAAGGAGAGAGATTTTCTATATGTATTTTCTTCCTTTCTGTTGCCCTCTGGCTTTATCAAGATTCACATGGCTGTGTTTGGAAATAACTCAGGCTTGCAGGAAATGAGCTGGCTTGTATGTATAGCCTTAGACCTTCATTCTCAAATTGACTTCTGTTGATGCAACCTAACCTAATCAGTAGGTTAAATTAAGGCCTTTGTTGTGTTCACCCAAGTCATATCTCCAGTGGTACTAAAGCAATTATTTCCAGGGCATTTTCTCTCCAGTTCCCCTCTCTTGGACTACATAGTTCTTCTACTTCTTACTGTATTTCCTGCCTGTCTCGGCTGTAGCATCCATTACTTACACTACCCTTTCACTCACCCAGCCTCTATGGATGAATCACAGAAAGAAAGAGAAATATACACCATCCTATAGGCAGCTTTCAGATCCTGTACATTGACCACTGTGCATTTAACCACTAGAGCACCAGCTGATTCAAGGATACCTTCCAAAGTATCTGGAGTACCACTGAACCATTTCTTGACCTGTCACGTTATACAGACTTTAACTATCTGCTGATACTGATTCAAGCATTTTCCAAGCTTATTTGTGTACAGGATCCTATATAATCACCACACACCTTACCAGATTCCATACCTTCTCTCTTCCTGGACCCTTCTCCAGGCTATACTGAACTCTGGATTCTGGACTGAGTAGCAGATATTCTTGGTCTCTGGATTAGTTCTTTACATACAGTCTTCCTTAAGAACCCTTGAAAATTTTCTTCTCTGGGTCCCTCCATAAATGAGAGGCTAAGAAGAAAGCTTCCTCAGACTGGCTCATAAACACATGAACAAGTCTCCTTCTTGCAAAGAAGAGTTCTGTTAGTATATTAGATTCGGGATCATATTCATAGGAATCCCATTTCTCTTGATGTCATTGCCAAAACTAACTTTTTACATATGAGGATTCATTTTCTGATTGTGTGCATGATAAATTGTTTCTAGGGACTGAGAATTTCAAGACCAAGGGTCAAGTAAATCGGACATCTGATAAGAGTTATGTCGGATTCCAAGGCAGCACTCTGTGGGGGCATCTCCCAGACAGAAAGATTGAGGTTTCATTGCATGGCAGAAAGGGTAGATGAAAAAGAAAGATTTCCCTCTTCAAACTCCATCCCTTTGTAAGGGTGCTAAACTTATTCTTGAGTGCTTAATTTTTATGACTAAAGCATATTCCAAGGGACCAAACCTCTCCATTCTGTTGTACTGATGATTAAGGATAACATTCCACCATGAATTATTTACATGATGCCACCATTGTACCAAAACAGAAGATTCTAATGAGGTATGTGATACTATGTCAAGGCAGTTTTATGAATCTGGGCCATTGTATGAAAGACACAGCCTTTAGAGGCAGCTACCATGATGATCTGGTCAACAAGCTAGGTTGTTGAGTTGGACAGGAATGTATGAATACCGATAGCAGGGAGAGCATGATGATGAAAGAACATTCTAGAGCAGGATTGAAATGCCACCACCAGGGTATAGTCACCTGTGTAATTTTCTGATCATAAGGGCAAGAATAGCCTAGTAGTAAAGTGAAGACAGACCACACATTATGCTATCCTGTCCCGCGCTACGGTCTCGCCAGCAAGAACGACGCGGCACACATAGGATCCTTCTGCAGTAAAGCTTTAATGCATCTTGAGAGGGAGAGCATAAGCTTGCCACGAGTGGAGACCCTGAACAATAGAACGCCCGTCCCTTATATAGGTCACAGCGCTTGCCTGGGACATGGAGCTTCTCCATTGGCTCCCGCACACCAGGCCAGATGCTGCCACGAGAGAGGCTGAGACTCTGAGGTGGAAAATTACCAGGTGCATGCGCACTAGCCTGTTTACAACTTGTCCTCCGCCT
>JADRCH010007414.1:49473-74151 GCA_019843965.1 Rhynchomys soricoides | reverse complement strand
AATGCTTCTTGAGAGGGAGAGCATAAGCTTGCCACGAGTGGAGACCCTGAACAATAGAACGCCCGTCCCTTATATAGGTCACAGCGCTTGCCTGGGACATGGAGCTTCTCCATTGGCTCCCGCACACCAGGCCAGATGCTGCCACGAGAGAGGCTGAGACTCTGAGGTGGAAAATTACCAGGTGCATGCGCACTAGCCTGTTTACAACTTGTCCTCCGCCGAATGTAGGCGCCATCTTGTAATGGCGAATGTGGGTGCTCAGGCGGCTCCCCACACTATCCTCATTTCTGCTTTGAGTATTTGGAAGCAGTGTCCCTTTGTTAGCTGAGACATTTTTGTAATCATGAGAAATAAAATAAGAAACAAAAGCATGCCTTGGAATAGGAGGAAGGAAACACTATGTGCTCTAGATAAACTCTTGCCCAGTCTTAGAATGTATCAGCTGGGTGATCCTGGATTAATTCCCAAGAACTAGAACTAACAGCTTTTGATTATTCTCTTAGAAGCATGTTTGAAATGTGGCACCACAGTGAGAAGGCAACAACAATAAACATTTGGCCCCATATTCAAATACATTGCTTAATAAATAAAAGTTAGTTTAAATATTATTAATTTGACACTGATCCTGACAGTCACTCCCCTCATTGTTTGCTGTTGTTATCGAGATTATGTCTAAAGATGCAGCTAACTGAGGAAGAAAACACCAAATCAGAAAACAACAATAAGAACAACACATACTTTTCAAATAACAACCATAACGCTTTCCCTAATAGACAATGGATTATTTTGGGAATGAGCCTTTCATGCTTAGTGGATAAAATGGGAAATTCTTAGAGTTTAGGAGAAAAAAAAAAAAACTAGCTCTTTCTTTTCTTCCCTCTTGACCGCCCATTTGTACAGTATCTTTACTGCCACCAGATCCTTGACCTTGCTTGAATTTAGACACGTGGCAGTCAAGAAAACCCACTTTAAACACCTACCCAGAGAGAGGGCTCTGACACACAAGGCAGGGGAAAGAATTATACATTGTAGGACTCAGGCAAGAAATCAAAGGACGTGTGCCCTTCAGTATGGGCAGGTTCTGAGTCTGACTGTGCCAGAACAAGACTCCAGGGTTCCCTACACATAGGAAACAGCTTAGGATTCCTCCCAGGTTTAGCCAGAATCTCGAGAAAATTGCTCAGAGCAATTTTTATCTCAGATTTTTCCTTTCCTCTAAGACTCACTAAAAATGTAACCTATAATACTTTTCATGGCTTGATGGAAAATTCAATCCCATGATAATTTTCATGACTTAATATAAAATTCACCCCCAAATTTTACAGATTTCTAAATCCCCAAAATGCATTGGCTCTGGGCACTTTCACATGATTTCTGATAACTGGAACACCACTTCCTTATTTGTTTCTTCTTTTCTTTTGTTCTTTATATTTTGACACATAATTTACCATGCTGCTTATATGAAAATTCTCTCTAGACTTTGTCATCAGGGATGTGTCTTACACACTATGTATCCCACCTCAATATCATAGTGTTTTCCAAAGAGAAAATACTCAGTTCACATTCGGTGATTAAATGATTCAGTGAGCAAATTAAGTAAGATTTACTAATATTTTCTGTTTTCATTGAATAAGCCTGGAAAATACAGGGATATAACATAACAGAATAGACAAGCTAAAGGGATGGAAAGAACCTACAGATAGATTAACTATGGAATATTTTCCTCTACATTTTCAAAAGTTTTTTTTGGATATTTACTTTATATACATTTCAAATGTTTTCCCCTTTGGAAACCCCATATTCTATTCCCTCCCCCTGCCTCTATGAGGTTGCTCCCCCACCCACCCACCCACCCACCTCTTCCCATCTTCCATCTCCAGCATTCCCCTACACTGGGGCATCTAACACCCTCAGGCCCAAGGGCCTCTCCTTTCACTGGTGGCCAACAAGGCCCTCCTCTGCCAAATATGTGGCTAGCACCATGGGTCTCTCCATGTGTATTCTTTGGTTGGTAGTCCAGTCTCCAGGAGCTCCCTCCATGGGGTTGCAAACCCCCTCAGTCCCTTCAGTCCCTTCTCCAACTCCTCCATCTGGGATCCCACACTCAGTCCAATGGTTGGCTGCGAGCATCCACCTCTGTATTTGTCAGGCTCTGTCTGAGCCTCTCTGGAGACAGCTTATCAAAACTTTATAGACAGTAATCAATATATTGCCAATATCACTCACAAATTATAACGCTCTAGTATATATATTTATCTTATATTGGAAGCACTGGAGTTTAAAAGTCTCCATGAAAAGACAAAGCTGAAATCACCAATCACTATAAAGCACAAAAGTATAAAATTATCTTCCATAGTTATCAACCCTGCCTAATCTTGACTTGCTTCAGAGGAAAGAGATGCATTATGGCCTAGGCCCTTTCTCCTCATCTCTCAAAGCCATCCTTATATCAGAATAAGAAAAACATAAAGCCACTTGCATTAACTTTAGCCAAGAATTCTAGAATGTTTATCTTGGTGCATTTAGCCTGTGCTCTTGGACCCCACCTCAACTCCAAGTATGAAGGATGGCTATGAAGCAGCTGCCAATCTTCTAGGCAATTTGTGTGTGGCTAGGTGTGGAGGTGTATGTGTAAATATATACATGTATGCAGGTATGTACTAGGCTATGCATGCAAATATTGAGGCCAGAAATCAACATCAATATGTTCCCTTTTCTCTCTCAATTTTCTGATATAGGGTCTTTCACTAAAACTTGAACTCATAGTTACAGCCTTTTTGACTGCCTGGCGAGTCTTTGGAAATCCAGCTGTCTCCAGTTCCTAAGGTAGAGTTACAGGCATGCACCATTAGGCTCAGTTTTTATTTGTGTGCTGACAATCCACACTCAGATCTGCATACCTGAGCAGCAAGCAGTTTACCCACTGACCTTTTTCCACATCTCCAAGTATTCAAGTAATTCTCTTCTGCAAAATCTCTGATGAATAGCTTGCTGGGCCCCCTATGGATGAAGTGCTCTCCCCTTTCATATACTTCCACTATCCTTGGGAATTTCCAGGTGCTTTCTTGAGAGGTACAGTTCATTTTCATGATTACCAAATCCAGGGTACATTTCAAGGAGGCATTTTATTTATTTTTTTTCTACTTTATTTACATGTCAAATGTTTTCCCCTTTCTAGATCTCCCCTTTGGAACCTTCTTATTCCCTTCCCCCTCCCCCTGCCTCTATGTGGGTATTCTCCCACCCACCCACCTACCCACTCACTCTCATCTTCCTTCCTCGGCATTCTCCTATACTGGGGAATCTAACACCCTCAGGCCCAAGGGCCTCTCCTCCCCCTGATGACTAACAAGACCCTCCTCTGCCGCATATGTGGCCAGCACCATAGGTCCCTCCATGTGTATTCTTTGGTTGGTGGATCAGTCTCCAGGAGTATCAGGGGTCAGGCCAGTTGCCACTGTTGCTGCCTTTCTGGGGATGCAAACTCGACATTTTAAAAAGAGCTTTGATCACCACTAAGTGTATCTTCATGGCTTAGAGTCAGTGAGTTGACAAGAGCAGAGGAATTGAAGGATGGTTCCTTTTCATTTACACGAGTACTAAAAGCCATCTCTAAACACTTTGAAGCTTCCAAGAAGATAACAGAGAACTGATACTTATATGCTTCATTGACATCTTCAAGCACTTCTACTCTTGTCATGGGCCTCCTCACAGGATGCTTGAAGATCAAGATCAAGAGAAAACTCAGATGTCTTTTCTTCTGGTGTTCTTGGGGCTGGGGCAAGGATTCAATGTCTAATGAGGACTTCATGATACTCTGTTGTCTGAGTCCTCCATCTGGCCTGGTGTCCCCTGTGGAATCAAAGGCTCAGACTCCGGGAGCAGGTAAGAACACACCAGCAAGCTCATTTATTACTTCTCAGGGAGTGCCCTTTATACCCTCCACCCACGTCCCATTGGTCCCAAGCAAGCATGTCCTCCAAGAGGCAGTTCCCCATTGGCTGTCATTGTCTGCTTCACCAATCTCTAGGCTCTTAGGCAGGCTTCAGTTTGGACCTCATGTGGAAGTTGCCTCCATGGCTAAGTGGTCCCACTTGCAGTTTACCAACTTTTACATGGAAGTGGACAATGCCCTGCCAGCAGGGCCTTTCTGTTCCTCCTACAATGCTCAAGCTTTCTTTTTGGTTGCTGGATATTTTTTGTCTAACATGCATCATGAAATGGAGAATTAGTAATAGTTCTGAGTACTGTGTAAAGCATGCTATTTCTCTTTCTCTGAGTGGCTCAGAATCACAGGAGAGGAAGGAAGAGGAGGAAGGTAAGGATAAGGTCTTAGTCAGTATTTTTATCAATGTGAAGAGACACCATGAACATGGCAAATCTTATGAAAGAAAGCATTCAATTGGGACTTGCTTACAGTTTCAGAAATTTAGTCCATTATCATGGCAGAGAATAGGGCAGCATACAGGCAGCCATGGTGCTGGGGAAGGAGCTCAGAGGTCTACATCTGGATACACAGTCGGCAAGAAGAGAAAGACACAGTCTTCGCTCGGGCTTTCGAAACCTCAAAGCCCACCTCCAGTGACATACTTCCTCCAACAGCGTATCGCTCCCTGATAACTAAGCATTCAAATACATTCTTAGTCAAACCACCACAATGACAGAATTGTAAGAGATAGGTGGGAGGGAGATATTAACCTCATACTTATTCGTCTGCTTCCTCCTCATCCTGTTCCTTTCCCTTTCTAACTGACAGGACTTGCACCAACTGTTGTGGACTAGTCAGTTTCCATAGTCTTGCTTGAAGCTGAGTTGTAGAAATCTTTGCTAGCAAGGCATGATAACTCTTATTGGAGATGGCAAGCAGTGAGGGGTGTGAGCAGGACTGTCGGTGATTGGATAGACAGTGTGAGTGGCTACAGCTGAAGGTCTCAGTCCTGATGCCTCTGACAAAACTGTTTTTGTCTGTTGATGAGTCCCAGAGCCCCACAGGCATGGTGTCTCTCCAGTTTGTCTGGCCTCTGAGAAGCATCTGGAAGGACATGATGAATGTCTTCAGGTTATTTCCAACAGGCAAAGCATAAGAATGCAGAGTCCATAGTGGGATATGTGAGAGCAAATGTTTTAGATTTATCTATTACAGAGGGCAGGTGGTGACATTCATGATATGCATGTGACCTTAATGCCTGATACTTCTTGGGCCTCTTCTATTATGTTATCCGAGGGCAGGTAATTGAGACCAACTTGCTCACTCTATTCTTAGTATTGCTGTAAGAGGGATTGGTGGCCCTCAAAAAGTGATGAATACAAGCAAAAATCTGACCTCTTAGAACTGAAAGATGGGAGTCTCCGTCCATACTTGGAGTACTCCCTTCATTATTAGGACTCTTCTCCTTCTGTTCTGAGTGTAGCCCTCTCACAGAAGGCCTCATATCCCTCAAATGCTCAAGATGGAACTCGAGAAACTGTAAGCCATGACCTAGCCTCAAGTCTCCTTAAGAAGGATTTCCAATGGTTGGCTGTAAGTATCTAAACCTGTCTCAGCAGCTGATAGAGCCTCTCAGAGGACAGCCATGCTAAGCTCCTGTCTGCACCCACAACATAACATCAATAATAGTGTCAGGTTTTGGTGCCTGTGCATGGGATGGATCTCAAGTTGGGCCAGTCACTGGATGGCCTTTCCTTCAGTGTCTGCTCCACTTTTGTCCCTGCATTTCCTTTAGACAGGAACAATTTTGGGCCAAACATTTTGAAGGTAGGTGGGTAGCTCCATCCCTCCACTGGGGGGTCATATCTATCTATTGGAGGTGGTCTCTTTTCAGGTTCCATCTCCCCACTGTTGGGAATTTTGTTAAGGTCATCCCCATTGAGTCCTGGGAGCCTCTCACATCCCAGGTCTCTGGGATTTTCTAGAGGTTACCCAACCCCTCCCCCAGCCCCTGTGGCCACATATTTTCATTCATTCTCCTAGCCCTCTGGGCTTCTCTCCTGTCTCACCTATACTATCTCTGCCCCCCTTTTCTCATCCCCCTCCCCTCCCCTGGTCCCTCCCTCACTCTGCTTCTTGTGATTATTTTGTTCTCCCTTGTAAGTGGGATGAAAGCATCCTCACTTGGGCCTTCCTTTTTGTTAAACTTCATATGGTCTGTAAGTTGCAGCATGGGTATACTGTACTTTTTGGCTAATAGCCACTTATCAGTGAGTACATACCATGTATGCCTTTTGGGCCTGGATTACTTCACTCTTGATATTTTCTAGTGCCATCCATTTGCCTGCAAAATTCATGATGTCCTCATTTTGAAAAGTTGACTAGTATTCCATTGTGTAAATGAACCACAATTTCTGTATCCTCTCTTTAGTCGAGAGAATATCTGGGCTGTCTCCAGCTTCTGGCTATTACAAATCAGGCTGCTATAAACATAGTGGAGCACATGTCCTTGTGGTAGGATGTAGCATCTTTTGGGTATGTGCCCAGGGTTGGTATAGCTGAGTCTTCTGGTAGAAGTATTGCCAATTTTCTGAGGAACTAGCAGAATGATTTCTGGAGTGGTTGTACCAGTTTGCAATTCCACTAGCAAACCATTGGATTGAGGTCAGGAACCCTATTGAAGAGGTAGGGGAGGGAACGAAGGAACTGAAGGGGATGGCAACCCTTTAGAAGTAACAACAGTGCCAACTTACTTGGAATCCTGGGGGCTCCCAGAGACTAATCACCAACCAAAGAGCATACATGGGATGGTCTGTGGCCCCCAGCACATATGTAGCAGAGGGCTCCCTTGTCTGGCTTCAGTGGGAGAGGATGCACCTAATCCTGTAGAGAGTTGATGCCCCAGGGAAGGGGGATGCTGAGTGTGTGAGGTGTGTGTGGGTGTGTGAGGGGATGCGTGAATGAGTGGGGGAGCATCCTCTTAGTGGCAAAGGGGAGGAGGGACAGGGTGAAGAACTCTGGGAGGGTGGACAGGGAAGAGGTGAAACATTTGGAATGTAAATAAATAAAATAATTTAAAAGAGGAAGAAGGATTTCCAAGGTAGGTGGAGTTGGCTCTCCCTCTATCTGACAGAGAAAGTAAGGTACCAAGACTTCCTTCACATTCTGTCTTGCTGCTTCAGAGTGAAGTGTCCTCCCTCATGACTAGAGTCTAATGTTTTTTAAAAAACATCTCCCTTCCTTTCCAGCCCTGAGAAGGAACATGGCAGTCTACTCTGCTACTCTGTGATGTATACAACTTTCAGGTTGTGCCTAACTTCGAATGATGTCATTATATAAGGCAACAGTTTTGAGCGACTGAATTATTCCATTTGGAGTCTTAAGTAGCATACAAGGATGACTTTGCACCTTGTTTACATAAAAAGATAATCACCATCTGTCAGCACACCAGGAAGCATAAATTGATAAGTAATTTACTGTGTCAATAAGTAATAACACCTGTGTATATGCCAAATCATATCAAAACCACTGCACATGAGCTTCTCATTGAAGACTATAAAATGAGTCCCCTGAGACTGAGAGGTGAAAGCATTGTTCAGTTACTCATTCTGAGTTTTATCCAGGCAAACTGTCATAGAGATGGATCTCTTACTCTGTCCAGGGGCTCCAACTTAGTGGCAAGGTCTCTTGTCTGTGACATTCACCTCACTTCAAATTGACCCTCAAAACTGCCTATTGGGTTTGCCTTGGACAACTATGGGTATGTGGAAGACTTCTTACATGGCATCCTTTAAGGATAATTTTTGTAGTATCCTTCCTTATCAGCACTGTCTTCAGGACTGCCTGTCTGAATTTGTAACTCATTTTAGCCATTCAGTAAAATTGTGCATGTGTGTATCTGTGCAAGTGTGTGTGTGTATGTGTGTGTGTGTGCATGTGTGTATTTGCTTGCTTGTTTGTTATCAGATTATGATGTAATGAAACTGGAGACTGATAACAAGAAAAAATACACAAAGCAGTGGTTCTGGCCAGTGATTGAAAAAAAAAAATCTGAGGGAAAATGAGAAAATTCCTATTATCAAAAGAAAGTGAAAATACGTCTGAATGTTTGAGATACAGTAAATACTGAACAATTTATAGGTTTGAATACATTAAAACTATAAGATTTCAAATAAACAACCTACCAATTTATCACAATTTCTTAGAAAACCAAGAGGCCAAATAAATAATTGTCTACAAAGAAATAGGGCAGAAATAATGGAACCAAGACTAAAAGAATAAAACAATCTTAAGAAACAGAATCCATTCAATGAAAAGATGAACATAATTTTAAAAACCTTACCCAAGCTAATCAAAGAGAAAAATACCCGAATTAACAATCCAGCTGTCACCAATGAAACTGCCTGATCGCTAGGGAACATTATGAAAGCGTATTCCTCAGAGCTGGAAAATCTAGAAGATGTGCATCTATTCCTAGACATATATGACTGACGAAAATGAAATTAAGATGCCATAAGCAACTTAAATCTATTGAGTAATTAACCAAAAGAGTACTAAAATTCTCTCTAAAAAGAGAAGCCCAGGATCAAATGATTCACTGTCATATTTTACCACACCTTTCAAAAAGAGTTCACACTAATGTTTTTTAAACTGTTATATAAAATAGAAAGAAAAGATCACTGGCAAACTCACTTTAAAAAGGAAGTAGTAATACCTATGCCAAGATATGGTAAAAAAAAAGAAAAAGAAAAAGGAAACTGTGGGGAAATATCCCCACATGAATATACACGCAAAATTTCTTGATAAAATACTTGCAAATTTGAATTCAATGACACATTTAAATGATTATAAATTCCAACTCCGTTGGCGTTATTCCAGGTACACAAGGATGTTTTGACCCGTGAAAAGGTATAAATAGTACACAAATAGACTCAGAGATAAGAAACATGTGACCAATTAAATAGATAAAGTTAACAAAGTTAACATCCATTTATGATAAAAGCCCAAGGAAGCCAGAAATAGATAGAATGCATGTTAATACAATAAAAGTTACAAGAACCTTAAAGTAGGAAAGCACTTCTATAATTAGGAATGATACAAGGTTGTTCCTTCTTTCCAGTGTTACTCCATGTAGTACTGAATGTCTTAGAAATAATAAGGAAACAATAGGAAAAGTATAAACAGGAGAGAAGTCAAATTACCTCTATTTTCAGATTTGGTCCTGCAATAATTATACTTCTCTTGCCGTGACAAAACATCATAAACAAATCAACTTTTAAAAAATGAATTTAAGTCCTTCTTTTCCAGTTTCCACAGCAGGAGCAGCCATGGGCTGTACAAAGAGGTGCGGGAAGTCCTACATGGGAATCAGAGCAAGCACCTCAAGTTTCTGGAGATGGTGGAGCTGCAGAACAACTCGAAGAACTACAACCCTCAGAACAACAAACGCTTCTCAGGCACCGTCAGGCTTAAGTTCACCCCTCGACCCAAGTTCTCGGTGTGCGACCTGGGGGACCAGCAGCACTGTGAT
The DNA here is from genome assembly GCA_019843965.1 of Rhynchomys soricoides. Lineage (NCBI taxonomy): Eukaryota > Metazoa > Chordata > Mammalia > Rodentia > Muridae > Rhynchomys > Rhynchomys soricoides. The sequence continues at coordinate 64,693 of JADRCH010007414.1, read as the reverse complement.
GAAGCCAAGGCTGTGGATATCCCCCACAAGGACATCAAGGCCCTAAAGTAGCTTAATAAGAACAAAATGTTGGTCAAAAAACTGGCAAAGAAGTATTATGCTTTTTTGGCCTCTGAGTCTCTGATCAAGCAGATCCCACGTATCCTGGGCTGAGGCCTAAACAAGACTGGCAAGTTCCCCTCCCCGTTGACACACAATGAAAACATGGTGGCCAAAGTGGATGAGGTGAAATCTACAATCAAGTTCCAGATGAAGGTGCTGTGTCTGGTTGCTTCTCGGCCTTTTGGCTAAGATCAAGTGTAGACATCTAGTAAATACAAACAAAACTGATAGTGATGGTACACCCCACCTTTTTCTGAATGGCATTTACCAAGTAAACAAATAATAATAATTGCTGGTGAATATGCAAAGCAACAAAGATATCATATATACTTTTTGATGGGAATGTAAATTAGTCCACTGACAATGGAAGGAACTATGGATTTTCCTCAAACAATCGTATTACAATGTGACCAAGATATAATGACTCCTTGGTATATATGTTAAGGAGTTCAGATCAGCATACCCCATAGATAATTGCAGACCAATGTTTATACAGCACATCTGTAATAGCCAAGATTAGAACTACTCTATATGTTCATCAGCAAATGAATGGAGCAAAGAAAAGTACCACATATACACAATATTAAGCCCTACCTAAAGATAAATGAAATTATTTTATTGGCAGGAAAATGGATGGAATTAGAGAATTAGAGAATGTCAAGCAAAATAAGCCAGACATAGGAAGTTTATTTTTTCACTCATATGTGGAATCTAGATGTATATATATATATCTAGATGTATATATCCTTCAGCTTCTGAAATGTATCAGGTAAAATGAATGTGTAAATTCTTCCTACAGAGCTGTTGGCTTCCTTTTCTCAGGACTAGAGCAGCGGGTGTATTGAGAAAGACTGGGCCTCCTCTGGGTTATTCTATGTAGTACAAAACTCCAGGAAAGGGGTATTGCCTATCTTTGAGTTACATTAATTTAAAAGCAACATTTTGACCTGACGTGCTTCTTTTGGTGTATAATTGCAGACAGAATGACTCTACATTATACTTATACAAGGAAAAAGCTACAATCTGTTAGCATACCAGCAGGCACAAATTGATAAATAATGCATAATGACACCTGTAAATAAATTCTTGCATAAGCACATGAGCTTATTGGGTACAGCAGATGTAACCCTCCCATCTAGGACTATACAAGAGGGAGCATCCCAAGACTGAGATGCTGTAGGCTCATGGAACTATCAGCTCATCCCAAGTGTCATTCAGAAAAGTTGCCATAGGCAACAAGCTCTGCTTCTGTCCCTGAGCTCCATCTCTATGACAGCTTCCTGCCTATGGGACACCATCCACTTAAAATTGACACTCAAAATTGCCTGCCAACAAGACTTGTGTTTAAACTCTGAACCTTGACCAGCTCTGCACCATAAGTTTACAGAATTTACCAGGTTCCCTACAGAGACTTTCTGCCTGTTTTTATGACAGCCTTTCTGAGCTCTGCAGTCCCTTTAACCTTTTCTTAGCCACTTTACCACATACATATGTGCACAAACACATACACACTACAGTGTGATGTGTAAAATGTAAATTGTGACTTGTAGGTTAATATGCTAATTGAGATTGGAATAAAGGAAAATGTGGTTATGGGGTTATGGACATATTTATCGAGTCAAAGCAGGAATATTTACTGAATTGCTGCACCAACAAAACTATCTTGTGAAGTTCCTGTGGTCCAGTAAATTCTCATATTTTTAAGAGACATGCATCTCTCTCCTCCTGTTTCTGATACAGTGTAGTCACAACACTGAAAAATCAGCAGAAGCCAGTCAAGGATAACTGCCAAAGCAGAACTAGATTCGTGGGATTATTTTCTCAGACTATCTTCTGGGGCACTGACCTTGCTTCCGTATTTCTCTAGGTGGGGAATGCTCCACTGCTGACCCTAGTCCATCTCCTTCACACAAAAAAATTCATTACTCTTGATTTTGGACATCATATGCAGAAAGAAATGTGGTACAAGGCAAGGCCCAACCTGGGGGTGGGAGGCTCATACAACATCTCCCTGAACAAGCTGATCTAGGGTCCACATTTTACTGTGTTGGTAAGGAAAGTTCCAACTTGTTTATCAAGAGTGGCTACCTTCAAGACTGGAATTATTATCACAACTCCTAACACCAAAATATGCAAAAGCTTTCCTTAGTCTTGTGGTGCAACATAAAATGGAAGAAAACAAAAATTAGGAGCAAAGACTTGGCCTGAAGTGTCCCCTTATCTCTTTTGAGGCAACCTGGGCTACTGCTATTACTGTGGATGAGAGGGAGCCTCCCATTTTCCCTCCAAGTCCTCTATGTAAGACTAAGACTCCTCCTGAGCTTGCCCAAGTCTGGGCTCCCTCACTGAAAGCCTCCATATGAAACTCAAGACAATGACACAATTCCTATAGTCTTGGACCTTTAGACCACTACTGCTAGGCAGATGAGATGAGAGCTCCATGTATCTATAGATACAAAGTACTTAGTTTCATTTTTCCCCAAGACTGAGACAATTCCATCTCCTCTGAAAACACCTCATGAGGTGGAAACTAAGGCAATAAAAGGCATACCCCTAGAGCCTGCCAGTAATAACTGCTACTGGTGGCTGAGCCAGGAATATTGTATCCTTTGGGAGACACCCCTTGGTCTTCACTCAATATTTTCCCCAATCCTTTCTCAGAGCTTTTCCTTACTCCTAATATTAACAAAAGCTGTGAGTCCTTCTTCAGTGACCCAAGTCCCGTCTAGTCACTTCACAAAATGTCTCTGTTCCTTTGGACTGGGCCGTCTATGGGGGAGAATGGGAAGGGGACAGAGTTTGATATTAATTAATTAATTAATTGAAAAAGAAAACAAAGGATAGGCACTATAGCCTAGAACCTCCAGATAATTCTGCCTAGGAAACATATAATAGTACCCCGCAATTCTCTGGGTTAGGGGAAAGTTCTTACTCCTCTCTCAGAGCTCTTTTCCCACCTACAAGCCTAGCACTGTTCCACTGTATAAGCTAGTCTCTATTCCTCAAAACAAACCTTACCCCCTTAACCCAGAAGATAAGAAATGGCACAAGTGGGAAACCTTGGAGCCTCCTGCCTGCTACTGCTTGGTCCGGAGGAACTAGGGTACCTATTTGTGTATAGGAAAGGAAAGTTCTCATTTCTCCATCTAGACCTTTTCCCACTATTTCCCAAGGTCGGGACTCCTCTTTCATTCACCTTATTCCAGTTGCCTCACAAAAGTCTCCAATCTCTCAAACTCTACCCAATGAACTTATTAAACAGTGAGTGTTTATGATCTTCCCTGGAACCAACTGGAGAGAACACATTGGGATGGCTATATTAACCACCCATGCTGTGTGTGAAGGGAAAGATTCCAATACACCTCAGTGGTCTTCTTGTTTATGTCTTCAAAGCCTAGGAATGTCTCTGTGATGACAGGAATTGAGTCATCTCACAGAAAGCCTCAGTTCCCTTGGATTCCCAGCATGAAGCTTAGCAAATAGCAGAGAGGTGCATCAGGCTTTTAGCCTTAAAGGAGAAACTGCTCAGAAAGTGTAGCATATTTAGCATGGCATCATCTCTCAGCCATGAGATCCTTCGATTGATACTTTTCTAGGCTGAGGAGCCTTTCCCTCTGCTGATCTGAAAACATATCCCTCACAATATTTAAATGGCAGTCTGTATAAGGCAAATCTGGGACCCTGAAATTTCTAGGTCTGGCAGCCAGAATTTTTCAGGTCTAGAATTCTTTCTAATATGAGAACATACTTCATTCTTCCTTGTGTTTCTTTACTCAATGCCTTGCAAGGTCCAGGACTTGACCTTCTGTTTACGAAAGTTGAACCTTCTCATATGAAATGTCACCTCACTAAAACTTCCAGTATGAAAGGCAGGAATCCTTCAGAAAAAGGCATGGCTGGGGATTCTCTGCTTCTGTGTAGAATAGAAAACTGCTTAGTGGAATGCTTCTTTTCCTGGACCTGAAAGATTAGACTCTTTGGATAACTGTGTTTACAATTTATATTATTCATAAGAGCATGGGTAAGGGTTTACTAATAAAAACGTGGACAAGTTATGGATTCCAAGTATGAAGTTTAGTAAACTGCAGAGATGAGAAAATCTGCCTCCCTAGCAACAACTCCCTAATGCTATATCATTGTAGAAGGACCAGCCCTACAAAGCTTTTTGAATCACAAAAGTGCTATTTGCCAATGCTGGCCCAGATCTTTCTTCAATCTGGTCATCTTGCCAAAGAAACAATTGGTGTGTGTGTGTGTGTGTGTGTGTGTGTGTGTGCACGCGCGCTTGTTGTTCATTTTAATTTCCAAGATGATTATAATCAGGCATATTTTTGCAGGCAAATAGATGGAACTAGAAAATATCATCCTGAGTGAGGTAACCCAGAACCAAAAGGACATACATGGTATGTACTCAGTGATATGTGCATATTAGCCAAAAAGTTCAGAACACCCATGATACAAGTCACAGACCATATAAAATTTAACAAGAAGCAAGACCCAAGTGTGGATACTTAAATCCCACTTATAAATGGGAACAAAATACTCATGGAAGGCAGGAGGAGGGAGGGACCTGTGTGGGAGAGGGGAGGGGGAAGGAAAAAGGGGGTCAGGATCAGATAAGGGGGGAAGACAGGAAAGAAGCCCAGAGGGCCAGAAGAATGAATGGAAATGTACAGCAGTGTGGGGTGGGGGTTCAGGGGGAACTTCTAGAAAGTCCCAGACGCCAGGGGTGTAAGAGGCTCACAGGAACCAATGGGGATGACCTTAACAAAATGCCCAATAGTAGGGAGATGGAACCTAAAGAGACCACCTCTAGTAGATAGACATGGACCCCTTTTGAGGCATTGGGCCACCTGCCCATCTTCAATTTTTTTGACCCAGAATTGTTCCTGTGTAAAGGAAATGCAGGGACAAAAAATGGAGCAGAGACTGAAGGAAAGGCCATCCAGAGGCCAGCCCAACTTGGGATCTATCCCATGCACTGGCACCAAAACCTGATACTATTACTGATGCCATCTGTGCTTGCAGACCGGAGCCTAGTGTGGCTGTCGTCTGAGAGAGTCTACCGGCAGCTGACTGAGACAGACACAGACACTTAGAACCAACCATTGGACTGAGGTCAGGGACCCTATGGAAGTGTTATGGGAAGGACTGAAGGAGCTGAAGGGGATTGCAACCCCATAGGAAGAACAACAGTGTCAACCAACCCGGACCTGTGGGAACTCCCAGAGACTAAGCCATACCCTTTGTCAACTTGACACAAATATCTCATGTCCACATGAAATAATAACAAGGTCATGAATATGCCTAACATGATATAACTATTCCTCGTACCATTGCAAACACATTTGTAAATTTACAATGGGGCAATGTCCCTTGGGAACATTCTTTTATCATCTCAACAAATATCAATTGATGTTAAAGAAAGTGGACGAAAGACAAATGTGTTCTTCACAAAACAGAAACATTCATATTACTTTACAATCTTCATTTCTGCAACTGGTTATGTGGCCTTAGAAGGTAATTATACCTACTTTATTGAGCATTGCACATGTCTGGTATGTTGCTAAGCGTGGTCAGTTGAGTGTTATTGTGAACCAAAGCAGACACTGCCCCTGCCCTTCTGGAGTGTGATTCCTTATGTATTCCTTAAGCAGTCATACCATATGTATTAGTTAGGGTTCTCTAGAGTCACAGAACTTATGGGTAGTCTCTATATAGTAAGGGGATTTGTTGATGATTTACAGTCTGTGGTCTAACTCCCCAACAATGTTCAGTAGCAGCTATGAATGGAAGTCCAAGGATCTAGGAGTTGCTCAGTCACACAAGGCAAGCAGGTGAAGAAGAGGGGATCATCCTTCTTCCAATGTCCTTATGTAGGTCTCCAGCAGAAGGTGTGGCCCAGATTAAAGGTGTGTACCACCATGCCTGGATATGGGACTTGCTTTGTCTCAGATAACCTTGAACTCAAAGATCTCCTTGTCTCCTGGGATTCATAGCCACTATGCCTCAAGATCTCCACGCTAAGATCCAGGTCAGAAACTTGTATCTCCCAGCCTCAAGATCAGGATCACAGGTGAGCCTTCCAATTCTTGATTGTAGTTCATTCCAGATAGAGTGTTGACAACCAGGAATAGTCACTACAACCAACAACCAATGAGCACACATGGGTTGGTCCTTGGCCCCACTACATGTAGCAGATGACTGCCTTGTCTGGCCTCAGTGGGAAAGGATGCTCTTAATCCTGTAGAAACTTGATGCACCAGGGAAGAGTAATGCCAGATGGGTGAGGTGGGAATGGGTGTGTGGGGGGAGGAGCACCTTCTCAGAAGCAAAGGGGAGGGCAGAGGGGAAAAAGAATTCATGGATGGGGAACTAAGAAGGTGGACAATATTTAGAATGTAAATAAATAAAATAACCAATAAACAAGGGAAAAAGGAATATTTTACTTCAATAATAAATAATCCGTACTTTCTGTAATTTCAATAATAAATAACCGTATATTAAATATATTTAATTAAATAATATATTTAATTAAAATATATTAAGTACCATAACACTGTCAAATCTTAGGCACCATTAAACAGTGCCAAAGGCTAAGAAAGAAAGAAAGAAAGAGTAAAAGAAAGAGAAAGGAAAAGCACTAGCACCCAAGTCTTCATATGAGAAGCATGGTGTTTCCTGTGCAAGAAAATAATCTATAAACTGCATTTTAGGCCTGGGATGTTTATTTTGCAGCATTGCGGCAAAGTCCAAAACCACAGATTCTACAGTCTGAAATATTCTGAAAATGTTTTGATACATATTATATATTACTATAATACTCATTCTCTCTCTCTCTCTCTCCTACCCCTCCCTTCCTCCCTTTCCCCACTGCCTTCTTTTATTGGACAGTGATTTACTAAAACATTTTCTTCCTTGAGAACAGCCAGATTCTTTCCTGACATTCAGGGCAGACACTTTAATATTTGTGAAAATGCTGCAGCACTAGGCTCTGGCGACAAATAGACATGCCAACTTCTTTGTTTTCCAGCAATTACCTCCATTTATGACCCATAGCTTCTGACACCACCACTGCCCCTAATATGGACTCAGGTACTAGCGTTGATACTCCACTAGGGTCTCTTGCTGACCTAAAATGCTCTATACCTGAATGTGTTTTTGGATAGGCACACCAGCTACTTGGCACACATACTGCCTGCTGTCCTCATCCAATGCTTAGCATATCTTCCCTGTTTATGTGCATGCTTCATTGTTCTATCATAATCCACCCACAGAAAACTGGATCATAGAAAGAATTTCAGCTTAGCAAAAATAAAGCATCAACCCAAACACATGGCCCTTTTTAAAGTAGGGCCATATAAATCTGTACAAGTTAAGTTTATATTTAGTCCTATAATAAATATTCAGATTCTCAATAAACAAGTGTTATGTTAGAAAACTAGTACTGAAAGTAAGGGGGTCATATGAATTATCAAAGGAGGTAGTTGTAGAAGGAATGGATGCGTAGATATATTAACAACGTTTTCTTTGGGGCTTTTAAGAATAGGTAATAAAACCCCCAAGTCTAACGTCATGTAAAAAAGGAGAAATGAACAGCTTATTTAATCAAAGCAAAGGATATATCTGGACTCAGAAGAGTCTGAAGCAAATTTCAAATAGTAGTTTGTTATTCACTACCTTGTTCTCATTCTCTCAAAGGTCTGTTTCATGCTCTTCAGTCCTCTTGGTCTATCATCTCCGTCTCTCTCCCTCCTATACCAGAGACCAAGAACCCTTTGCTGATCGCCTGCACTATTTTTATTTGAGTATGAAGAGACAGTTTCTTCTCAAGGAGATAGAAATATCCTCAAGATAAATGAGATGAAGAAACAATAAATAAATGTATAAAGTAATAAATTAATATATTCCAGATATAATTTCTAAACAAACATCAGAATCTTATCAATACTTATAGAAAAATAGATGAACCTTATTCCTTTTGAATGGAAGTTTTTCCATCCTTAGGGCATTCTTTTGAGATGATGAGTGTATATGTAAAAAATTACTCACAGAACCAAAAGGAAGTTTCTATTTATGTTCTTGGGGTTTTCCACTCTTTTGTTCACCTCTATTAAAGCTAATAAAGTAAAAATGCCAGAATCAATTCACTCCCCCCAAAACCAGTAAGTAATAGGGATCTCTGCTCAGGAAATTCACATATGCTACACTGTATAGGTAGGTACCTTTGGGTAAACTGGGAGGCAAGTTTTTTTTTTTTTTTTTAAATCTTTTTTTGTAGCGTTAAGCATTGAACCTTGAGCTTTGTGCTTTTGTATCATCAATTTGCATCTCCAGCTCTCAAGATTTTAGTGGCAAGATAACAGAGATGCCATGCATAGACGGGTAATCTTTTATTTTTCTGATTAGAAATAGAATGTCCACCAAGGAATTATTACACATCTTCCAGCGTATTAGAGATTTGGTTTCCTATATGTGTTCTATGGTCTTTCTCATCTGACACTTGTACAGAAGGCTTTAGTTTTTAACAATCTAAAGAAGCCCATTCATCTCTGTATTTTAGTGGCCTGCTTAAAATAAAGTATCTTTTTTTCCTTTTATTAAGCAGAATATTTTCTCACACAGTATATCCTAATTATAATTTCCCTGTCCCGTCCTCCTCTCAGTTCTTCCTCATTTCCCCTCCTCTCTGAATCCTTTCTGTCTTTCATTAGAAGACAACAGATTCCTAAGACATAAAAACCAAACATGACAAATAAAAGATTAAGCAAAAACTATCATACAAAAGGTGGACTCAGCAATCTAACAGAAGGAAAAGAATCCCAACAGAACAGCAGGCACAAGAGTCAGAGACCCATTTGTATCCACAGTCATGAGTCCCATATTAATATTAATCTAATAGCTAACACACACAGGGGTGGGGGGTGGGGTGACTGGTTGCAGGCCCATGTAAGCTTTGTGCTTGCAGCTTCAGTCTCTGTTGAGCTCATTTGTGCCTTGCTTAGTTGATTTAGAGGGCCTGTTCTCATGTTGTTCTCCATCTATCCCATCTGGCTCTTACACTCAGCTTCCTCTTCCACGGAGCTCACCTAGGCACCGATGGAAGAGCAAATAATGTTTATTAAAATCCTTACACTTTTTGTTAATTTCAAAGTTTTTCATTTCCTTCCCTTCTTTCCTCCCCATCAAACTTTGCTCACATCTCAATTGTAAAGTAATCTGAGAGTATGTTAAAGGGGCTGAGGGTATGAACAGACAGCAAACTATTTTTCCAAAGTGTACCATCCATTGAATTGGGTCATGGATCAGAGAGATTCCTGATAAGGGATGGGATATCCAGAACCTCTCTGTGGAGACTGGGACTGCTCTATGTCAGGAAGTAATATGGGGTTGTTCTACAGGAAGCAAGATAATTACCTTCAAAAGAGGGTATTGTATTTTCAACAGGCCAGTTTCAAAAGTTAGATCTGAGGAATAGAGGCTTACCAGGGGAATGGTGCTGTAAATTGGTAAAGTGCTGGGGTGAACCAAAATGGTAGTAACTGGATGGGTTAGGTCTCTTGAATTCTGAGGCTCTGGTTAGGAGATTCCAGTGAAACTCATCAATTAATCTCAGTTTTCTTTTTTAATGTCAGTTTCTTTAATTATCTTTCCAGTATTTTGCTTAAAGGTCCTGTTTTATGTTGCCAAAAATATTGCTAAAAGAAGAAATTAACTGTGAGAGCAGGAAAAGGATGGGTCTTGGTGAACTCAGACCAGGAATCAATTCTTACACTTGCCATTTCCTAGCCATATGATTGATCTTAGGCAAGCTGCCAGGTGCTATGAGTCTCAGAGTTCTTGTTTGTAAAACAGATTTGATCCATCTTGTAGAATTTAGGTATGTATGAAATACATACAAAGTACTAGGCATATTTGTGTTGTGCATATTGCATTTTTTACAAATGTCAATAGTTTATGCAATTTTCAAACAAAACTAGATACATTTTTCTTATGACTAATATGCATATTATTTAAACCTATTTATGGGAGAATTTCCCAAAGCTGGATACAGTTCACAGGACTTTTGTCCTTTAAAGCTTACATTCCTTCAGATAATTATTTTCATTCATTACTGCAACTAATTACCCAATCGTTAAGTTGATCAAACAAGAGTCAGTATCACCTAATCATGAATGACCTTACAGTAGAGTGGGTTCTCCTACACCAGGGGAAAGACTGCAACCTAGATAATTCTAGCGACATCAAGGCAGCATCATCAGATTTTCCAGAAATGTTTATAGGTACTATGTATTCAATACTTCGGTAATATATTATGTTCAATTGTACTGGGACAAGAGTTCAAATCACCTTCTATAACTGCCCCATCCCGAGATTCATTTCTTTTTTAGTTATGGTTCAAAAGAAATTCTCTGAGCATTTTTCCATTCCATGTTTTTCCTCTCATGTATCAGACACACTGAGAATCTGGTTCCCACCACTGTAGCCCCTGAGTGGCCACTGCGGGAGCCCTTAAAGCAATGGCACTTGTGGGGAGCCGCCCGAGTCGCACCCACATTCGCCATTACAAGATGGCGCCTACATCCGGCGAGGACAAGTTGTAAACAGGCTAGTGCCATGCACCTGGTAATTTTCCACCTCAGAGCCTCAGCCTCTCGTGGCGTCATCTGGCCTGATGTGCGGGGAGCCAATGGGGAAGCTCCACGTCCCAGGCGAGCGCTGTGGCCTATATAAGGGACGGGTGTTCTGTTGTTCGGGGTCTCCATTCTTGGCAAGCTTATGCTCTCCCTCTCAAGATGCATTAAAGCTTTACTGCAGAAGGATCCTTTGTGTGCCGCGTTGTTCTTGCTGGCGAGACGGTAGCGCGGGACAGGCACTCATTTCACACGCCAGCTTGTGGCCACCTTAAGGTACCATTGAAGGAGCTATCAAAATGGGGGCACCTGTCAATACCTCAGCACCTCCTTTCCTGCTTCATCCTGTGGCCATTGTGAGGTACCATTGCAGGAGTTGTCCATGATGTCAGCACCTCCTCTCCAGCCTCCCAAAGCAGCTCCCCAGTAAAAGCACCTCAGCCAAAGCTGCCTGCAAAGGAGGGTCGCTTTGCCCTAACCCATGAGTCAATACAGGGAAAATCTGAGCAGTAAAACCCACCAGTCCCAAGCAGCCCACAAAAACCCACCAATCCCTGAGCTCCCCAAGCTCAGGACTTGAAATCCCACCAATCCCCACTCTGGAAACTTCCAACAAGTCTCTTTTATGAGATTTGCTGTGTAATATGTCTCTCTCATCAGAAGAAGCCAAGAAGAAATAAAAAGAACTGAAGAAGGGGAGCAAGGCTGAGGCTCCTGAGCTTCCTGGCTCAGCTGGGGATAGCATTCCCTGGGAGCTACAATGCTGAAGGAGCAAGGAGCTGTGCTGAGGCTCCTGAGCTCCTGACCTCAGCCAGAGATAGATACCCTCCCCTGGGAGATGCAAGACCTCTACAAAGATGGCTTCCTCTCAGAGTCGTGTGTTTCCTGGGATCCCAAGTCTCAGGATACCCTTCCATTGAGACACTGTCCCACCTGAGAACTGTGTTTTTCCTGGGATCCCATGTAACAGGATACCCTTTCATTGGGGTACCCTCTCCCATCAGAGCTGTGTGGTGATTCCTGGGATTTAAAGTCCCAGGAAACCCTTTCATCTGAACAAGAACACTTACAATCATCATCTACCTTAACAGAAGATTAGTACTCACAGAAAGATCTGTGCTTTCTCAACCTCCCAAAATGCCTTGGCTTAAGGCATTTATACATGACAGATGTCATTTGGAATCCCATATCCTCAGTCCTTTTATTAACTGTTTTTCACACTGCTACATATCCCTATTTTTTTTTTTAATTTCCACTGTTATTAAAATGCCTTCCAAAGAACAGACACTGTTTGCTGAGAGAATGAGTCAGTGCAGTTTATTAAGCTTTAATTTCTCATGCATTCTTGACTAAACCAAGTAAGTGAGGTGTACACCTTTAGTTTTACAATGCAGACTAACAGAATATATGAACTTCAGGATTAATATTAGCCATTTTTCCACCTTTCTTGCACTTACTGATCCTATTTAACTACTTTTACAATGCTAAGGAAAATTTAGTCACAATGCTCTTTGATCTTCCTCTAGGTCTCAAAGCTGAAAAAGTTCTCAATTTGCTTATAACAACAGTAAGGTTCTTATTCTGAAACCCAGCAATCATTGACAAATGTGTGAGAAATACAACGAATGAATCTTGACTTTGAAGCTAATAAACTTTTTAAAGAGAAACATCTGAAACAGTACAGAAAGTAAAAAGAAACTAAAATCTCTTCTGCTTGAAGGCTTGATTGCTCTCTTTAAACATGGTATGAAGAATTTACTCAGGATGGGAAACACCGCTGGCCTTGTTCCCAGAGCTTGAATTGTCCACGGCAGTAGAAATGACTGTGGAAGCAAGCAGAGCCCGGGCTCTCTCCTCATCATCTTTCAGAGCTTCCTTATACAATGCAGTGAAGGAAGTGGGGCTACTCCCAGCAACCTTGGAGAAAAACTGCAGGACTTTCATTTTGCTTGTTTCAGCTTGGGCCCTTGGGCCCCACAGAAACTCATAACTTGGAGGATCACTGTGGGGTACAGGCTGGTACACGAGGTAATTCTCCAACACCAAATCTTCAGTGATGAACTTTCTAGGATTTCCGCATATAAAATCATGCTGGTCAGGATGCACACCAACCACATTCAGCACTTCCCAGATCTTCTTCTCAGAGGCACGGTTGCCTTCCATGAAGATTACACCAAGGATAAGCACCAGGAGGCCGGTCTTGGGTATCCCCTCTTCATTGCTGATTCGCCCATCATAGGTGAGGTCAAGGATTTTCAGGAGCATGTAGGTATGCTTCAAGGCATCCACTTCCTTTACTTCAATGCCAAAAACCACTTCCATGCATTCACAGGCATGCTTGAAGATCAATGTATAGTACTCCTTGTACTCCTTAATAACACACCTCAGAATTTCTGCTTCTGTGACAGACTCATTTCTTGTATACTTGAAACTCAGAAACTTCACCAAATCAGTAATCTTCTTCCGAAGATTAATGTTAAGCAAAACCTTGGAATACAGATAGGCCTTTGAGGTACTTTGACCTCCCTCTGCTTGGCCACCAGAATCTTTACGTGCATTGCTTGGTGCAGTGGCTTGGACAGAACCAGAGGATGAGGTTTCCTGGGAATTCTCAGCAGCAGCTACCTTCTCCAAGGTGCCCACCTCTCTAGCTGCAGGAACCTCCTCCTTTAGCTGGCCCTCAAGGCCTTGATCATGCTTCTGCCTGTGGGACATTGTGATTTGTTTTCCAATAAATGGCCGGAGAATGGTTATGGAGAGTGGCCTGAGAGTGAGAGAAAGAATGTGAGGATTTTGTAACCTGTCAGCATTGACAAAGGCTTTTTCAATATTTACCTTAGACAGTTCTCTTGGGTCTCATGGGCCTGGTTCCTATGAATTCTCTTCTGCTCTATGGTCTCTGTATATTACTTAGTTCAATAACCATATCCTTTGCTTCCATGTGAGTAATTCATGGGAGGAGCTCATGTCATAGACCACAAGCACAGACTTGGGTTCTATCCCTAGGGATAGCTACTGGATAGAAGTAGATTTTGCAAGATCCACATAACTGTGGAATGGATAGGCCCTAATACCAGTAATTAGGGACTAGACTCCATCTGTTTCTATGAAAGGGGCCCTCCCTCATTCCTCTAAATGACTTTGGAAAGGCCTGAGCGAAACATCTCTCTTTGATAAATGGTTAATCCTTTGACACTGAAGGGGGGGAATATTAGAACAAATCAGTAAACCAGAAAGTAGGGTTTCCCAGGACAGGAGCAGCAAAACTCTAGTGGTATGAGGACCCCATCTATCATTATTCAGTGTCCTCATAATGGTAGACATAACTTAGGTCTCCTTCCTTGGTTGACCAGATACAACCACCTCTACTGACTTAGGACAATGACATCCCCTCCCTAAGAGAAAAGTAAAAAAACAAAACAAAACAAAAAAGCAAAAAACCACAACCCATACAGCAATTCCTGCTTTGTATCTTTTAGACCTTGACAGCAGCAGCACAATGCAGTATGTGCTTGAATTAGAGATCCCTTAGTCCTCCCTCAGAGTCTTCTCCTTCTCCTCTGACAACCAAATCTCACCAGCTCAGATTCCTCCCATGTAAGTAAAATCTAAAACAAAACACCCACCATACAAATAACCCCTTCCTTTGTGAAGTCCTGGAGAACCTAGAAATGAAAGGATTCTCATACAGGCATATCTGTCTGTAGTCTTCTAGGGCTAGTAGTGAGAAAAGAACAGTTTTCAATTTTTATTATATTTTTCAGCGAAAAGTTATTTTATACAATATATCCTAATCATGCTTTCCCTTCTAGCCCCTCCTCCCAGATCTCCCAACTTCACCACCCTTCTAACTCGATGCCTTCTTTTGCTCTCTTAAAAAAAAAAAAAAAAAAAAGTTCCAGGACAGCCAAGGTTACACTGAGAAACTCTGTCTTGAAACAAAACAAAGCAAAACAAAAAAGGAGGTAAATAAAGAAGACAAACAAGAACAAAACAAAATGAAACTAAGAGAACAAGAAATGTATAGCCATGAATGTGAGTGCACACATATGCATATGCACAAACATGAATATTTGTAGGTATATACACATGCACACACACACACAAGTAAAGCTCATATACAGAAAAAGTCTCAAAAAGAAAAATGAAAAGAGAAAAAAAAAAACCTCAAAATCAGAAACCATAATATAAAAACAAAAGACTAATAAGGGGAAAAATAAATCAATTTAATTAAATATACATTATGAAACAAGATCTCCAACAATATCTCTAAATTTGTTTTGTGTTGACCATCTACTGCAAGGCATGGGATACACAGGGAAATTTCCTGGGAGGAATAAATTTTTCCTTTGAAGGAAGTAGTTAAGAAAAGAGGCCCCAGGGAAGGCGGATGCCGTGTGTGTGTGTGTGTGTGTGTGTGTGTGTGTGTGTGTGTGTGAGAGAGAGAGAGAGAGAGAGAGAGAGAGAGAGAGAGAGAGAGAGAG
>JADRCH010007414.1:0-49463 GCA_019843965.1 Rhynchomys soricoides | reverse complement strand
GAGAGAGAGAGAGAGAGAGAGAGAGAGAGAGAGAGAGAGAGAGAGAGAGAGAGAGAGAGAGAGAGAGAGAGAGAGAGAGAGAGAGAGAGAGAGAGAGAGAGAGTGTGTGTGTGTGTGTGTGTGTGTGTTGGGTGTTTGGGGGTTCCCTCTCGGAGGCAAGGGGGAAGAAGGAATGGGATGAGGAACTGTGGGAGGAGAGAGGGAGACAACGGCTAGAATGTAACTAAATTTTTTAAAAACTAAGAAAAGCTTATTGGGTATGAGAGCTCAAGCCTACTTTCCCATCTCACGAGTGGAAGCCCCTTTGATTGTTTGATTTGGATTTGTGCCGGTCCTACATATGCCTTCCACGAGATAGTGACGTAGATACAGCGCCATTCGAGAGCCATGACGCTGCAGTTTCTGAGGCCTCACCGCAGGGCTGAGTTTCAAGAAGCTATGCTCTGTCTGGGAGAGGGCCTTGAGATTCTATAACCATTGTCTCACTCTGATGTCCCTCTGGCCTTGCCAGGAATGCCTGCCCCCTCTATGGACCAATGTAAGACTCAGAGAAAATATCCCTCAGATTCCAAAATGGAGGCCGACATAAACCGGATCACAGCGTCTGGCCTTCCCCACCAGGGCCAGCAACAAGGGCCTAGGGAGGGGCAGAAAAGGCTATTCTATTGTGAGGAAAGTTTTATACCTCCGGTGTACCTATAAATTTCCCCAAATCCTCACCTTCAAGAACCACAGGACCTGCAACGCCTCCTTCAGCTGAACGAAGCAGTCAGCATTCCCCGCTTCGAGGCGGCACCTTCTTCAGCCAGCCAAAACGGAAGTCACTATACGTCACAACCACCTGCTTCTACAGGAAGCTGTGAAGCAAGATAGTCTACCTCATATCCGGTCTAACTGGGTGGAATAAATTATAGAACTAAGGGAGGGCCATGAGGAGGAAAAAGAGGTCTTAATAAAGAGGGTACATGCTCAGAGAAGGTTACGGAGTGACTGAGGGGGGTACTGTGGGAGGGGCTAACTGGGAGTGGGACAGTGAACAGATATAAAGTGAGTAAGTTAGAAAGAGCGAGAGCGAGAGAGAGAGAGAGAGAGAGAGAGAGAGGTGTACTAGAATATGAGAAATGATATACTCTTGCAAAGGGAAATATGAAGGAGAAAGCCAGCAAGCAGAGAGGTGGGACAGGGGAGTTTTCTACATATAATATGCAAATGCAAAAGGAACATTACCTAGTATCTTAACTCTTTTAAGTAGCAATTTATAAATCAAAACTTAACTATCTCCTTATAGCAGCCCTTCACTCTTTTTTAAAAATACTCAGTTCCAAGACAGTCAGAGAAACCCCTTCTAGAAAAACCAAAAAAAAAAAACCAAAAAAAAACCAAACAAACAAAAAAACCCTCTATTGTGAGCACAGTGTCCTCAATTGCCAGCACCTTTTATCTTGTCTCCCTCAGGCCACACCCTTTAAACATAAACGTTTGCTACACTGAGATCACCAATATGGGACCAAGGGGGTAGCCCTTGTTTGACACGTTCATAAGAAATTCAGAAATTGCTATATAGGTTTCTGTGTGATTTTTTCTGTAATTCAGGTTGGAGGCTTAAAGTAATTCATTCATTCTCATTCTCTCTCTCTCTCTCTCTCTCTCTCTCGCTCGCTCGCTCTCGCTCTCGCTCTCGCTCTCTCTTCCAGTCCAGTTTTCTCATTATTTTGTTATTCACTTTACATTCCCATCACACCCCTTCCTCTCTTCCCAGTACCCCCTGACAAGTCCCTCCACCTATTACCCTGTCCCCCTGACAAGTCCCTCCACCTATTACCCTGTCCCTTCTCCTCTTCTAAGAAGAGGAAGACCCCCTTGAACTCTTCCTGGGACATCAAGTCACAGCAGGACTAAGTGTATACTCTCCCCATAGAGACCTGACCAGTCAGTCTAGCTAGGGGAAGGGGATATAATGGCAGGCAAAAGAGTCAGAGTGTTAGCCCCTGCTCCAATTGTTAGGGGACATAAGCTACATATCTGCTACAAATGTGTAGGGTGCCTAGGTCCAGCCCCTGCATCAGCCCCTGCATACTCTTTGGTTGGTTGTTCAGTCTCTGTGAGCCCCCATGGGCCCAGGTTAGTTGACTCCATAGGTCTTCTTGTGGTGTCCTTAACCCCTCCTGCTGGCTCAATCCTATCCCCCATTCTTCCACAAGACTCCTAGAGGTCTGTTGGATGTTTGGCTGAGGGTTTCTGCATGCTTCCATCTACTGCTGGATGAAGCCTCTTGGGAGACAGTAACATGCTAGGCTCCTGTCTGCAAATATTTTTTCTTAATATGGCCTGTATTCCTTGCCTTCATAAGGTCTTCTATTTTCCTGAAATACTTCCACAGGACTATGGAGGGTGTTGACAAAAATGCCTGTCTCAGAAAGCCCTATCCTGACCTTTAGAGGAAAACAAGGTAATGTTTCTGAGATCTCCTCAGAAGGAATTCTATGAAACCCCTATCTCAAGGAATCCTCTTACCTTGGTTCATGGTCCAAAGTGCGTCTCTGTACAGACTGAGTCCTGCCTTTTCTTAGCCAAAGACTCTCACTTCACAGAGAAACTATTAACTATTCCTGTAGAAGCCAAGGTCCACAGACTCTGATTTACTATTTTAATCTGGTATCCTGTTACTAATGTCAATGCTCGTCTTTATTTTCTTCACATGATTTTTTTTTGTTGGTAGTGTCTGGAAAAGTAGTTGATTGTTGTTTAGTGATATGTTTTGCAATAATGTAGCTGAACTCTTGAAAAATGTACCTTTGTATGCCCTTGGTTTCTGAGTAGATAAACTTTTCTGCAATTAATATCAGTACTGTTTGTTTCTAAAACATTTTTTTTCTTTTTATATCTTCTTGCTTTACAACTAGGTAGGCATTCTGGTATAACATTCATTAGCTTGCTGAATAGCCCATTTGACAGCTAGATTCTAATAGATTCACAAACATAAACATTAAAGGATTGAGACATCCTAAAGTTAATCTATCAATAATAATTTAATATTTCAGGTCATGTGCTCTCTTTTCTCCCTTAGTCCTCTCCCTCCCTCTCTCTTTGTGTCTATGTAAATTTATACTCATTAAACTCAATATTTCTTTTGCAACAGATTAGTATTACATAATATTTTATGGACTGGGAATTGAATTTAGGGCCTTATCTTTGTAAGGCAACCACTCTAGCATTGACCGACCAAGTTATAGTGACAGCACTGTTTTATTACATTTACTTATTTATTTATTTTCCATGTATTTATTGCATGTGGGCATCCATGAGCACATGCACCATAATACACAGGTAGATATCATAGAACACAATGTTAGAATCTTCTTCTATCATGTGGGGTCTGGGATAAAAGAGATCCTCAGGCATGACAGCAAGTGTTCTTACCTACTGAGATATGTCACTGGATCTTTATTTCATACTATAGAAGAGGCAACTAAATATCAGCTAGTATGTGTTACTTGGTCCCAGACACCCACATAACTAATAAGGGGCAGAGGCCTTAATTAAGTAGAGTGTCTAGAGTCTGTACTTCTACATACTGTGTCAAATTATAATTTTATTTTAATATATTTACTTAAAACAACAGATCATGGATAGAGAGGTTGCTCAGATGGTAAGAGTGTTTCCTGTATACTCATGAGGGTTGGAATGTGGATGCCAGAATGCACCAAACAAGCTATGTGTGTTCTTGTCAATGCTTATAATTCCAGCAATGAGATTGCCAGAGACTGAAGGATCCTTGAGGCTTGCTGGCCGCTATTCTAGCTAAATTAAAACAAGCTCCAATCCCAGCAAGAGACCCTGCCTTTAAAGCATAAGGTGGAGAGTGACAGAAGACATCTGATGACCACCTTTGGCCTAGGTGCACACTCCTCCCCCCCACATATGCATACAACACAGACACTCTCAAACAAATACATAAATAACATGAAACCATAACAAACTAACAGATAGTATAGATTACACTTATTTTGATGTTCTAAGCTGAATATAGTCAACATGAATTGATAACTAAGT
The DNA here is from genome assembly GCA_019843965.1 of Rhynchomys soricoides. Classification (NCBI taxonomy): domain Eukaryota; kingdom Metazoa; phylum Chordata; class Mammalia; order Rodentia; family Muridae; genus Rhynchomys; species Rhynchomys soricoides. The sequence continues at coordinate 45,410 of JADRCH010007414.1, read as the reverse complement.
GGGAATATAAAAGATATCTGCTAGCTACTTCATATCGCCATCTTTATTTTCCTACCAATTATACACACACACACACACACACACACACACACACACACACACACACACTGTAGATCCTGCTCTTTAATAAGAAGAACAACTAAAATCCAACTGGCTATCTAAAGTAAAGCAGTAATCAAAGACCAGTAGACCACATAGCTTTATACCATAATCAATCATTACAGAGTTTATAATCACAACTTTTTATTACTTTAAGAAAGGCAACATTGGAGCTTCTAAAAACAATGTGCAAGCAACACTGGATTTGCAGACCTCTGAGCTATATAATCCATTTGCTTACAACTTCTGAATGAAAAATATCATGGAAATCATAGGAATTTTGTTTTAGTTGCTTTTCCTTTGTAAACAAAGCAAGACTTTACAGTAAGTAGTATTTTCTATAGGAATAGAAGGTAGTAGTTCTCAACTTTAACTTTATACTAATCTCATGAGATATGGCTATGGATAACCAATGAATAAAGTGATTCCATAAATCTAATTTAGGAACACTTAGAATATCAAGAAATTTAGAGATTCTGCAATACATATACAAGATTAAATTACTTATTCCAGTATTCTCAGCTTATTTGACTACAAAAGATTTTATTGTGCCATACTAATTTAATGTATTGTGGCCTATCATGTCCATGCTAACATATATTAAACATAGACTTGCAAAACCTGCTGTATCAGAAAAAGCCTTAGAAACCATAAGGGCTTCAGAAACCATTCCACTTTTCTTTATTATTATCATTGAAAATCAATCACATTAACTAATATCTCTAAGCATTTTGTTAAAATAACATCTGCTTTGTAGTGATTCTTAAACATTAAATGAAAAATGTTCAACAAATGCCTCATATAGATAGATGGTGAGCACTATATGTAAGCATTCTTGCTCACTTACCATTAAAGTGTCGTGTCTTCGTCAGCCTCTGTGCATCCTCTCTGAATGCTCCAAAATTATATCACAAGACATATAAGAATCATCCTTTGCTCCTCTACATTATGCCACAATTCTATCATATTTTCCCCTCTGCATGAGACTGCTCTGGGCATGAGTCTGCTCACAATTGCCCTATTATCAGACCAATTTCAAATACTTCTCATTTTGTATCAAATATACTTGTAATAAGTGCCAAGACACAGAAATGTTAAAAGAAAGACTACACTATGTGCATTTTATTATTTTTGGCTTTAGAAGGAAAAGAATAAAACACATAGACTAATAATCTGTGCAGTAAGTGACGACTTGAAATATACAATGGTGTAACTATATCTTAGGAAAGGATAGTCTAATTCTACTTGAAAATTTGACAACACTTTGAAGACATGTCAGCTCTTAAATTAAGGACATATATATGGGTAGTTAGATAATGGTCATTAACTGCTGATCATTATTTTATTAAAATATTTATTTGGTTTTTATTTTATGTGTATGAGTGAGTGTTTGCCTGCATAGATGTTTGTGCATTATGTGCACATCTGGTGCCTGCAGAGGGCAGAAGAGGGTACTAGATCCTATGGAACTGGAATAACAGATGGGTGTTAGCCACCATGTGGGTTCTGGGAACTGAACTCTGGTCCTATACAAAAACAGCAACTGCTCTTAAGCACTGAAACATCTCTCAGGCACCCCACAGACTACTAAGTGAAAATAAGAGATAGGATCTCAGCTTTTAGTGTTCTGTATTAAATCATCCTTCCTCTACTGACTTCTTTCAGGACCCATTCTCTTTAATTTGGGAAACCTTAATTTTGGTTGAAAAAAATCTCCTAAATCTAGAACTTTTACATAGAATTTTCTGCTCTCAAGATACAGAGATTCAAGAAAGCATGGGAAAGTATTTCCCAATTTTCTCATTGTCTTAGTCAGGGTTTCTATTTCTGCACAAAACATCATGACCAAGAAGCAAGATGGGGAGGAAAGGGTTTATTCAGGTTATACTTCCCATATTACTGTTCATTACCAAAGGAAGTCAGGACTGGATCTCAAGCAGGTCAGGAGGCAGGAGCTGATGCAGAGGCCATGGAGGGATGTTATCTACTGGCTTGCTTCCTCTGGCTTGCTCAGCTGGTTCTCTTATAGAACCCAAGACTACCAACCCAGGGATGCACCATCCACAATGAGCCCCCCCCCCCCTCCGATCTTTAATTGAAAAAATGCCTTACAGCTGGAGCTCACGGAGACATTTTCTCACCTGAAGCTCCTTTCTCTGTGATAACTCCAGCTTGTGTCAAATTGACACACAAAACCAGACAGTACACTCATGTAAACCTTAAAGTTACATATATTTAACAAAATAATGGGCCTCAGTTCTTGAATGTCCTAGAAGAAATTCAAAATTGTATTTATTCAAAATTGAACTATCTTTGCCCCACAAATGGTTCCAAAATCTAACCCAATTTTTGAAGACAGGCCTAGAAGTCATGTAGACAGCCTTATAGAAATGAAAAAAAAATATCCCTAACTCTGCCTCCGAGGCTTCAAGGTGATAAGAAAAGCTTTACCGAAACTTTCACAGAATAAATGAGACTAAACAGAAACTCTACGCTGGTCAGGTATTTGACTAGCTATATATAGTAGGCACATTATATAATCAAACTGAGCCCTCATGAATGAATGGGTAGATATAAAAATGTGGTATACATATCAGATGGAATTCTTTAAGACTTAAATTATGTAATTCTGAACAATATGGATGGGCCTGAAGGACACTGTGCTAAGTGAAATCTTATATGTAAAATCTCAAACAGTTAAAAGTCCTAAAAGTTGAGAGTGAAAAGCTGTGGATATTAGAGACTAAAGGTAGAAAAATGAGGTGATGTTAATCAAAAGATAGAGAGTTGCAATACATGGTAAATATTTAAGGTGATGTATCCATTCATTATCTGGATATATTTGTTACCACTATATAAAGCATGGCTATGTACCTCATAATTATATACAATTATAATTTGTCAAAAAGGTAGGCTGCTTAAGGAAGACGTAACAGTGTAGCCAAGAAGCATATGTTTAAGAATCTATGGTATTGCTGCTCTATTCACAATAGCCAGAAATCTGAAACAACCTAGATGTCCCTCAACAGAGGAATGGATAAAGAAAATGTGATATATTTACACAATGGAGTATTATTTATCTGTTAAAAAATTGATATCATGAGATTTGAAGGCAAATGGATACAAGAAAAAGTCATTCTGAGTGAGGTAACTCAGAAAGATAAATATGGCATATGTTCACTTATAAATGGATATTAGCTGTTAAGTAAATAGCAAACAAGCTACAATCCTTAGACACAAAGAGGTTATATAAAGGGGGGGTTGGGGGAAATATGGGATTTATCTGGGAGGTAAAATTAGAATAGATTTTATGGGTGAAGTAGAGCCAAGGGGAACTGGAACAGGAGGATCACATGGGGAGGGGAAAGGAATGAAGGGAGAGAGCTAGAATTGAGGGCATATGAGGGGTGGTGTAGAAACATACTGCACTGAAAACTTCCTAAAATATATTAAGGCAATGCTAGTGGAATCACAAATTATGGGGGAGATGGAGGAGTCCCAAATGGCCAATTGTGTTGTTGGCCAAAGGGGTCCTGTGGAAATCCCCGAACAACCCAGGCTGTTGGCAAGACAATATGGTGCTCCACACAGACTAACAGCAAGACCCCATTGCTGAAGACAACACCCACACAACTCACTGAACATGAAGAGGTCGAAATGGTGTCTACATAGAACCTTAACCACTATGTTCTAGTGTTCCTGATATGGGAAGCTATGTTGCAGTTTACCAAAAGAGAAACATATACACCAACTACAAAACCTTTCATCGACAATACAGTCCTGTCTGCAAAATATGCAATGGCATATTTTGGGCATAACGCTTGTGGGACTAACCAACAAATGTCTTGGTAATAAAGAACAAGAGACTATATAGCCCAAATACCTATGGTAAAACCATTTAAAAAATGTAGTGATAAAATAACTTTTATCAATATTCTGCTGTACTCATAGATCAGTGCCTGATTCAGCCATCTTCAGAGAAGCTTCCTCCTGCAGCAGATGGAAACAAACACAGAGATCCACTGCCAGATATTACACAAACACACAGAGAGGGGGGAAGGAAGTGATGGAGGGAGAGGGTGAGAGACAGGGGTGGGGACAGAAAGAGGGAGGGAGGGAGGGAGGGAGAGAGAGAGAGAGAGGGTGAGAGCGGGCAAGCTTGGAATATACAACTCTATCAAATACCTCCCATCAGAGCTCAGGGAACACTGCAGAACAGGAGAAAGAGTTTATGAGCCACAGAGGGATAGAGGATACCAAGAGAACAAATCCCTCTAAATCAATTGAGCAAAGCTCATATGAATGCACAGAACTGCAGCAGCAAACACAGGTCTGCACCAGGTTCTCTGAATATATAGTATGGCTTTCAATTTAATGTGTTTATGAAATTTCTGAGTATGTAAATGAGTAAGCCTCTGACTCTTGGACCATCTCTTGGTGCTCTATTTCTTCTGTTGGTTTCACTTTGATATAATAGTTTTTGTTTTACTTTATATTTTGTTATCTTTTGTTATCTCTTAGAAGCCTGTTCAGTTCTAATGAGAGACAGAAAGGGGGTGGATACTGAGGGAAAGGGAGTGAGGAGAAGTAGAGGGAGAGAAACTGTAATCAGGATATATTAAATGAGGAAAGAATCTATTTCTAATAAAAGGGGAAAATTTACAAAGTAATCTATGGCATGAGACTTCAGCTTCCTGAGGACCCCTTCTCTGCTTTGAGGAGGGTATTTTTCTCTGTGTGCTTGTATGTGTGTTCACCCCTAATAAAAGCTTTTCTTCAAAAAAAAAAAAAAAAAGAATCTATAGCATATTGAAAATTTGCAAAAATATATGCTAACCACACAAAGTAATTAGGACCAAAACCCAATTCAGGAAAGCAATAGCTTACATATGATGTCAATCTATTATTTTACGTGCATTCATTTGTTTGATGTTAAATAGTTCTAATTTTCATATTTCAAATTATGACTCATCATATAATAGGCAATATAGAAGTTGCATGTTCTTTAACTGGAAGATGCAATATCTTTTATCATTTTTTAATTGGTTATTTTATTTGTGTTCATTTCACATGTTACCCTCCTTTCCAATTTCCCCTCCACAAGCCCCCTATTCCCTCCTCCCTCTCCCTGCCTCTATGAAGGTGCTCCCCCACCTGCCCACCGATTGACTCCAGCCTCAGCACATTAGCATTCCCCTATCTTGGGTCATCAAGCCTCCACAGGACCAAGGGCCTCCCCTCCCACTGATGCCAGATAAGGCCATCCTCTGCTACATATTCAGCTGGAGTCATGGGTACCCCCTGTGTACTCTTTGGCTGGTGGTTTAGTCTCTGGGAGCTTTGGGGGATCTGGTTGGTTGATATTGATGTTCTTCCTATGAGGTTGCAAACCCTTTCAGCTCCTACAGTCTTTGCCCTAACTCCTCCATTGGGGTCCCCATGCTCAGTCTGACATTTGGCTGCTTACATCTGCATCTGTATTGGTCCTGGCTATGGCAGAGCCTCTCAGGGGACCGCTATACCAGGCTCCTGTCAGTAACCACTTCGCGGCATCAGCAATAGTATCTGGGTTTGGTGGCTGCATATGGGATGGATCCCTAGGTGGGGCAGTCTCTGGATGGCCTTTCCTTCCGTTTCTACTCCACTCTTTGTCCCTGCATTTCCTTTTGACAGGAGGAATTCATTCCTAATGGTGTCATGTTCTTATTCTTGAATGGTTTTTGCAACACATATGTTGGTTGCATGTTCCAACTACCTTTGTCTCAACCAAATCTGAAGCTAGTCAAAGAATAGTCGCTTAAATTCATGTAAAGTCAATTACTATCTATTTGGAATTAGAAATGTTATCTAATTACTATATTTTAAATAGTTTTCTTTGCTTCCCAAGAACTTGTCAGAAGTTAGAAACTATAGAATAAATTAATGTTATAAATCCTTTACCTGGAACATAAAGAGGAATAATATTGTATCATTAGGAAATTCATTGCTTCACACCTTCACTTAAAATAGGCTGAAGAAGTATTTAAAGAATATTGACTTGATTAGGTGTCAAGCTACTAGACACCCTTAGAGCACTACTTCTGATCAGACTCTGAATGTAGGGGAGTAATGAGATACAAGGCAAAGGAGGGTATCAGCAGGGGACAAATAACTATCAGGTTACATATGCAATGCAAAATATAAAATTTCTCTTGTGTGTCATTGAAAACTCTGGTAAAGATTTAGCAATAATATTGCCATAATCCCTTGAAATTTCTGATACATCATTCTGCATTCTCAGTACAGAGAGGGGAGAAAGAATTAAAATCAGGAAAACAGTTCACTTAGAAGGCTATTGACACAGTCTAGCTTTGAAATGATGAGGCATCAATCTTGTTTCTGCTTGCAAGTTTGAAGATTCAGACTCTCTTCTAGGAGGTGGGCCACAAGCAAAGACCACTACTGTTGTGAAGGATGATACTAAGTTAGAAGTCCATCATGCTTTACTTACTCATCCTCATTAAAACATATTTTGATGCTTTATTTTGCACGCTGACTTGACTGCACTGAGAGATGTTTAGAGATTAGTAGGCCATAGATTAGACCACAGTTTTGGATGTATCTGTGAGTTTTCAGAGAACATTGACCTATGGGAGAGGAGCAGAGAGGAAAAGACCTCTGTGATGACAAGTGCCACAGCACCTTCCAATAAGTTGGGAGCTCCTGTAAAATAAAAATGAAAGAAAACAAACCAACCAGCATGCACAAGCTCCATTCTTCCTGAGCAAGTGTGTTTATTGCTATTGCTTTCCCCTGTGGATAGCAAACTCCAGCTCCTCCAACCTTTCGATATAGACATATCAGCATCTCTCTGGAGTTCTTCCAGGCCTTCCCTGGGCTTATCAAGAACAGACATTGTTTCTACTTGTGCATTTCAAGGGCCTAGCACAATGAATGGACATAGTGATGTGGTGCTCAGAATGTCCTTCAGAGGAGGAATCATTGCCCTAGCTACTGGGAATTCTATCAACAGACTATCTGAGCTGATTAGAGCAGAGATCATTTTATTTGCAGAGATGGCCCTTTCCAAAAGTCATGATTCATGTCAAGATGGCCTAGACACAATGAATAATTGATTGAGGCACATGTAAGACTGGCCCTATTAATACACCATGGTGTATACCACCCTTAAATTGCAACCATGGTTTCAGAGGTCCCTGGGGGCTTTGAATGTGGCTGCTTTGGAATGCATCAAAAATTGATTTGTTCCAAAGTACATCTGTCCTTCTTCCCTTCCCTTCTCTATTGCTTTGTATTTAAAGGGCATTTATTAGAAAATATTATAGCATGAAGATTCCTTCTCAGAAGGGCTTCCTGGGTAATCTACCCAACAGTTAGAATATTTAGAATAAATGAAGTTTACTTAGATAAATACTCATCTTATTTTGGCTGCAAAGGGTGAAAATCATGGGTTTTATGTGCTATTTAGTTCTATCCCACTCATCTCAAAGAAAATGTAGTAAACAATGAGCTCTGAGAGGAAAATATATTCTCTCTTCTTCTCTCTATATTCTTAAGTACACAGAAATAAATTATACTCTGACAGCATGCAAACTTCTGTGCCAAAAGTATTTCTGTTGGCTCCTTTCTGTGTAATTAAACCATGTTCTTTCTTGAGGATATTTGAAAACAAAATGCTTAACTTTAAAGATAACACTAATATAATGTAAAAAGAAGCTGTATTGATGATGTTTTCCTGGAGGGATTTCAATTCAATTTCAAAACTCAAGACATTTTTACAATGTGACTGGAAGTAAATCAAATCTGTGTACATATGAAAATTCAGTTTCTCATTATTTAAGTTTTCCTGTACTCTCATCTTCACTTGTTTGTCATGTTCTCCTGTTATTTAATGTATAAGTCTTTGACCTATAAATAAATACAAACCTTCATAGACCACTCATTTTCTATGGAATTAAGGGAAAAAGAGGTTCAAATTGCTGAAAGTTTGGAGCTTTCTTCTTGCATTTCACCCCACATATTTTGAAGCATATGTCAAATAATACTGAGGATGCCTATAGCCGTTCTATTGACAACTTAATCCCTTACAGAAATACTGAAATGTGGTACGTAGAAAATATATTATGACTCCCAAATCATGCACATGAATAAATTTTCTGAACTCTTTTAAGTGAGGGCTGACCTAATTAGTGATAATTTTATAATAAAATATTAATAGCCATCTAAGTTCTGATTTCCAAGAGAAGAAATTATATGATGTGTATATGATACATTTGGGAAATAAAACATCATATGAAGCAGGAATAGCAAATCAATAATGATGGTGATGAGCTTCTTGGAATGAGTAACTATAAGGTTATCTACCTCTGCAGCAAGACATTGCCTTATGTATACAAACATACACACAGTTGTATGTATACAGAGACCTCTTAAGTCTATACATTCCAAATATGACCTACAATTCGACATTGTAGATGAAAGCATTACCATTTTCAGGTAAGTCTAAATTCGTCTATGAGAGACAATTGCACTAAGATATCTCATACTAAGTAATTTATGATGCAGATAAGAAATAGCATACCAATACAAGAGCTCTATGTTGATATATATATATATATATATATATATATATATATATATATATACTTTGTGTAATACAGTAGGTCCACATGGTAACCAGTCAATCACTAGGTGTTTGTATATGAATTAAGAAAAACTAGTTGAAGATTCCTTCATAGTATAAACACTATGAAAAGAGAAAGAATTAAGATCTATTTGAATTTATAATACTGGAATTCAGCAGAACTAAGTGTTCAAATTAACGAAAGAGCCAAGTACCAATTCATAGTTGTATGAACCTCTCCTGATATTATGATATCATTTTGATATTAATAGGAAGTCAGTAGTTCCAATATTTACCAGGGATTCCTGTCAATAACTTGAAATTAGGAAATGGGTCCTATATCTTACTACAAACATAGAGCATATAACAAATTTAATAATGAAGAAAACTGGACCCATCTGAAGACAAAAGGAAAAGGGCAAGTAGAGACAATTGTGCCTGAAATGTAATAAGGACACAGTACTTCAAATTGGTCTTAGAGTTAATTATTTCAAGTATACTTTTGAGTGCCATGGTATTTATTCTTGAGCCAGGGTGGTTGAAATAGTTCAGCTGTACTCATAATTTAGTTCAAACATTTGGTGTCCTTTCAAAATAAATAACCCATTAAGTAAAAGTGAGCATTGATTATAAAGAAAGTCTATCTTATTTCATTTTATAGCGTTTTGGATTAATGTCATGACTTAAGAAATTAAATTGCTTTGCCAAATGCAGTAGATGCCCAGCCATTTATTCATTTATTCAGCAAATGTGTCATTGCATACAAATGATACAAAATTTGAGGCTTTATATGTGAATAAGCCTGTCCTTTAACTCAAACTTATTTTGTCTTTGAACCTCATAGTTATTTTGCCTATTTGTTTCTAAATAGAGAAAGAAGTGGTTGAGTTGAATGGGCAGGGAGGATCTAGGAGTAGTTGGGAGAGAAGAAACAATGATCAGAATATATTGTATGAACAAAATTATTCCCAATAAATATTTTAAACAAAAACCAGTCTACTGCAACACAATAAAAGAAAACGTAGAAGTATATAGAGGCAAGAAGAGAGCTAGATAGCCCACAGATCATAACTTAATTCAAATGTACACAGAACTATATGCTAAGGTAGCTTTTGGGAAAGGTGGTGATGCCCAAGCCAAGTGTCATGTGATCCTTAGGAGTGAATCTAGGAAAGAGATTCACTGGAGATGGACACTCCAGATAGAACTACTAGCTGCAAAGATGGTGAGGTGAGACTAAGAGTCAGGATGGAAATTCAAACTAACAATAACTTCAGCAAAACCAGAAAGTTCATTTTCAGTCCTGCTGTGGTGTCATGTGTTATCACTTCATTAATGAATTCATTGAAGACTTTATCTTTATGCAGGTGATGTGTTTACCCAGGGCTATCAACCAAACACTGCATAGAAAGCTATAATAAAACCAGGGAGGTACTATCACATCAAGGCTGAATGAAACAATTCAGTAGGACAGAGGTCCCACCAATAGGCAAAAGCATCAAGGACAGCCACTATTCCTACTTTTAGGATTCCCACACAATAACATACAGCTACATGCACAGGACCTAAGTCAGACCCACATGAGCTCCATGATCTCTGTGAGCCCCCTTGAGTCTAGGTCAGTTGATTCTGGGGGCCTGTCTTTTGGTGTCCCTGGCCCTTCTGGTTCCTTCAATCCTCCTTCCCTTCCTATGCAGGACTGTCTGACTTCCACCTAATATTTGCTGTGGACTCTGCATCTCTTCCCTTCATTTGCTGGATGAAGTTTCTCTGGTCTCTTTGATGATAAGTTTGCTATGCTCCTAGTCCCAGAACATTTGGCAGGCAGGACAAACTTTAAGCCAAAGATTTTGTGGCTGGGTTGCTGTCCCAGTCTCTCCACTTGAGGCCTCGCCCAGTTATAGGAGATGACCAGTTCAGGCTAAAGTCTCCTATTTATTACTAGAAGTCTTTGCTACGGTTAGTCTCATAGATTCCATGGAGTTTCTATTGCACTAGGTTCCTACCTCAGACCCCAAATGCCCTCCAATTTCAGTTATTTCTCCCACTTTCCCCATCCTCCCAACCCATTCTGTTCCCATTCCCATCTGCCCCCAGTCACATGAGAAATATGTTCTATATCCTCTTTCCAGGAATATACATGTGTCCCGCCTCAAGCCCTTGTTGTTATTTAGCGTCTCTGAGTCTGTGGATTGTAGGTTGATTATCCTGTACTTTATACCTAATATTCACTTACAAGAGAGTACATACCATGTTTGTCTTTCTGGGTCTGAGTTACCTCACTCAAGATCTATTTTTTTCTAGTTTCAACCATTTGCCTGTAACCTTCATAATGTCACTGTTTTTAACAGGTGAGTAATACTCCACTGTGTAAATGTACCATATTGGAGCAAGGGGAACATTCTTCCATTGCTGGTGCAAATATGAGCTTGTATACTCACTTTGGAAGTCAATCTGGCAGTTCCTCAGACAACTAGAAAGTGATCTACCTGAAGACCCAGCTATACCACTCCTGGGCATATACCTAAAAATGGTCTCTTCTATCCTTGCTCAACTTTGTTCATTAATAGTTTATTAATAATAGCTAGAAACTAGAAACAACCTAGAAGTCCCTCAATTAAAGAATGACTTTATTCATTTTTAAATAAAGACTACCTTTAAGTATTGTCAAAGAATTTTTCATATCTATTAAAATTATCTTATGGTTTAGTTCTTTTGTGTTTTTTTCTCATTTTTATTATTTCTTTTAGAATCTTGTATGACATTTTAATATATTCAGCCGTCTCTTAACTCCTCCCATGCCTAGCCCCTTTCCTTACCCATCCAACTTTGCATCCTCAAGTTTAATTTGTGCTGGCCATATATTCTTGGATATTCAGCCTTCCACCAGAAGTTTTTGGCCAGTCAGGGACCACACACTTACGTAAAATTGACTCTAACTCTTAAGCAGCAATCAATAGCCAAAAACTCCTTAGCTATGGATGAGATATATTTTGTCTTTTGATAGGATGTCTTATTCTGTTATTTGAATCTTGACCAGGTGTACATTCCCATAATTAGCCCTGCCGTAATAACAGAGGCTTGTAGCTTTCTGAACAGTAGCACATAAAAGCACCATTTGGCAGGAAGATCTCATTTTAAATCCATCATTCACTATTACAAAACATCTTCTATGGCAAACTACTGTCTTTAAAACCAAGGCATAGTTTTCTATGAAAAGCATTAAAAATATGTCATTATCACTCTTAACTATCTTTCCAGGCTCATTCCCCCCCCGCCCCCCAGTTTTCTTATTTTATAAGCCAGGTATATCAGCTATCACCAACTTCCTCATCATTGTTTAAACATGCTCTCTAGAGTTTGAAATTCACTTGTGTACCCCATAGACCGAAATTATCTTTCTCAGTATATGATACATATTTACGGCTCATTTACTTAATAGCTAATAAATTTCTTCCCTTGGAGATTATTGGAATTTTTCCTAATAAGACCACTTATCCCTAATGAAACAATGAAATGCCAAGTCCAACAGAACTGTCTTCAAATCACGCTGTAAGTTTTATTAGCTATGAGACCCTGTACCTATTATTTGTCTGTGCTAGGACTTCATTATCTCATTGGTAAAATGAGCATACTGATAATACTTAATGTTAAAATTCTGAGGATTAAATAACATATTGACCACCTGACTTTTAACACAAAGACTCAGAAACATCACTTACTATCATTAGTATAAGTCTCACTTCTTAGACTGAAATCTTCTATAACCCTATCAGAAAAAACCACAGCATTTGCCTCAGGCTTTATAAATAATGAGGACTCGAGAATCAGCTGTTAAAATGAATTAATTCAGAAGAAGCTATTGCCAGTTTCCTAATGGAACAACAGAATAGGAAGTAGCTGAGGACTTGTACTAAACCAATGATTTGTTCCAAACACATATTTGCCTATAAACAAAATATATGATTCATTTAAGTTTTGGGAAATTCTGAAGACACAGTGCCATCTGGATGATATGTGGTTTTTTAATGTGTCCACACAGTGAAATGTTAATTTTTTTATTAACAGATGATTTGGGAAATCTTGCACATAAATAATATGGTTCTTCTTTATTTTTCTGAATTTAGAACAAATTAGGTCAAATAATTACTATTCACTTGGTAAAAAGAAATCCAGAGTAAAACCATAAATTCAGATAAAATACTAGCTTTTTGATATATTTTTGGTGTTTGATCAAATTGACATTTCTGTCTGCTCCCAATGCAATTTTCTAAATAAGTACAGTCTATTTACATGTCAAATATTAATTTTCTTTTTGCAATACACTGAGATATTTCTACTATTTAGTGGTTATGTGGAATCTGACTTAATAAAAATCATATCAACTGAAATGTTAAATGTCCACTCAGAGTCTCCTTATTACAAAATGGCAAGGGAGTATTCAAATACACAGCTATTAAAATTGGATAGCTATCAGAGAAAGCATCCTACAAATGGCTAGAAAAAAAAATCCATGAAACACAGTTTCAAAAGTAAAAAGTCAGTTGATTCTTACTACAAATTAAATACATTAGCTGTGATATTCCAGAGCATTAGTGAGATTTCTTTTGCTTGGGGATACTGTATAGGTTAACATACCCAATATAAGCCTGTATTAGAAATGTATTTATTTACTCAAGCCATAGAATGGGGAAGAAATACTCAGAAAAATAAACAACAGTTTCAGTACTCGCTCACTCTACCAATGGCTTTTCTTTTCATATGCCTCACTATGTAGTCAGGATGATCTTCCTATCTCCAACGTTCTTAAGATAACAAAAATGTTCTACCATAACAGGTTGAATAGCCGTTATTGAAATTCCCTTTGAAAAAAAGTGATCTTTTTTAATAATCATAGCTGAATTCACACTGACTTCAGAATTTTAATAATTAGCTATATATATAATTTCTTGTTTACATATGCTATCTACATAACACTACTTAGAAAATACTCAAACTATTAAAAATTAATCCGAAAGTTAAAATTTACCCTATCAAAATTTAAGAGGTAGAACTTTAAAATGTTTGAAGAGAATTTATTACTTTAAAATTAGGCAACTTATGAAATATGATACTAATGGTATGGTTGATAAAAGGAAATATTGACAAGGTAAATTTTAAATAAATATAAAGCTCTTAAGTTGTAGAAGATAAATCTTCATATTAAGTGGAAGAAGCTCAATGCAGAAAATCAGAGGCACATTTTTCTCTCATACATGAAATCTAGATTCAAAATTTGTTGATGTGTGTGTGGTGGGCGGGGGGGGGGGGGGGGGATGAAACTGGAAAGAGGACCATGAGTCGTTGGAAGGAAAAGATCCTAAAAGGAGGGGAAATGACAGAGTAATATAAACAATGTGGCATGAAAGCTGAAATGTGGCGTATTTGGGGAAAGGGGGGATCAATAAGGTAGACAGGGGGTGTTAGGGAACATGTAGAAGAGATTTAATTGCAACAAAATAGTCCAGAAAGGGAGCTGGGATGAGAGGAAGGTTGAAAGGTATGACACAGTGGACCTTGCCAGGACTATAATGTGGTGCATACCCAGCTGATCCGTACCCCAGCTAGTGACCCACTCCCACCCACATTGAAACTCCAGATTAAAAAATACTGTGAGTAACCCCCAGCAACAGTTCCAAAGACTCAAAAGTTTCAGATAGAGCTACTGTACTGACACACACACACACACCCCTTTACAGGTGCGCCTGGGCCGCCTGTCTCTGTCTGTCTCTCTGTCTCTGTCTCTCTCTGACTCTCTTTCTGACCCTGACCTCTTTCTCCCTCTCTCTCTCCTCCCCCTCCTCCTTCCTGCTTTATTCCTTCACTCTCTACTCCTGGCTCCTGCCCCTTTGACTTTTAACAGCATTCTTTCAGATTCAACTCACTCTCTGCTTTCAGTCCCTCCCCCAGCCCCAAAGCCCTATCACCCAGCGCACCATGATGTGGGCTGAGAAGCAGGGTGTGCTCACTCTTCTCGCACTGCCCTGCCCACACTGCTGCCACTATGGGTAGAGAGGCAGACTGAGTGCTGAAAACTTGGTGAGGTTGAGTGAGTCTGAGACCCAGCACCCAGGCACCTACCTTGCTCCCTACTAGATTCCTGGCCCAGACCACATGCCACACTTCCCACACAGGAAATGTGACCTCTGGTCACATAGCCTCAAACAGAGTTCTCCATGCTAATGAGGCACCTAGAGGCCCTGAGGGTTTAGCCAATAGTCTTCCCTTCCTAGACATTCCTCCCTACAAAAGGTATTTAATCTCTGGTCCACCCTGAGGAGGTGGTATGCATTCAATTTCTATGATGAACAGTCAGTAAACGGTATGGATAAATATGGACTTTCTCTTTCGTCAAGAACTGCTGTGAGGAGCATGGAGAAAGCCTACACCTACCAAGTTGCTGCATAAGTCTTCCACAGAAGGCCTCTCTGTGCTCCCAGACAACTCTAGCTAGGCTAAGGACAATTGCAAATGATCTAACCTGGAGTTACCCATTTCCCAGTACCCTGGCTTCTTGTTGTCCTCAGCCTGCAGGCTCCCAACTTTGTTGTGGACTCCTCTGTGGCTTTCCAGCAGCAACTCCTTATACGTTCATAAATATTTTTGACAAATTATTTAATTAAGCATAAACGTACCACATGGCAGTTATCTGTCCATGTGGTAAAGCTCTCTCAAAATGCTTATGAAAATCAGGGTTAGGGAACCCCAGCTTTGGCCTATCACATCTTAGACTGCATTTTCCCACCCTGAGTGGTGTCTTAGCACTTTCCTAAAGCCCAGTGCCAATGGCAGCTGCACAGGGTAAATGCAGTCACAAGCACTCCTGCATTTCACCTCCCCAGTGATGCTTCCACACCCCAGCTGCATGGGTCTGGGAGAAGAGGAAGGCAGGGAAGCTTTGATCTGGATGTAAAGTAAATTAATTAATGGAAAAAAAGAAGTGGCATGAGATTAAAATAGATACTTCAGAAATACATTGGGGTAGTAAATAAGCCCATGAAAATGCTCAATATTATTAGTTATTATGAAAACCTAAACTAAAACAAGGGGCCTGGGGAGAGGACTCTGTCAATAAAGTGCTTGCTGTACACACATTAGGACCAGAGTTCAGATTTCAAACACCTACAGGAAAGCAAAAAACAGGCAGTCTACAACTGTAATGTCAGTGGTGGTAGGTCTTTCTGGCTCACTAGCTGAATTGGTGAGCTCTGGGTTTGGGGAAAGAGTAACTCAAAAATACAAGGCGTAGAACAATTGCAGAAGACATCTAACTCCAAGGAGACCTCTAGACTCTCTACCTCTGTCTCTCCGTCTCTCTCTGTGTGTGTCTCTCTCTGTCTCTCTGTCTCTGTCTGTGTGTGTGTGTGTGTGTGTGTGTGCGCAAACAACTATGCACTAAGGACATAATAGTACACAGGCACTAGAATGGCTACCACCAGTCAAAGAAAATAGCAAGTGGTGACAAGTACATGGAAAAATAGAACCCTGGTAGATTAAGGATCAAAATAAACAATGTTTCAAGGTGTGATACATAGTATACCATATATGTTGGAGACAGTTACCTTTAACCTCTACTCTCCCTCTTCTACTCCTTTCTCCCTCCCACTAGTCTCCTGTATTACACCACATTTATTCTCCTTATACATTCATAATTATTTTTGACAAATTATTTAATTAAGCATAAACATACCACATGGCAGTTATCTGTCCATGTGGTAAAGCTCTCTCAAAACGCTTATGAAAAATGTTCTACAATTTTATTTATTTGTTTATATGAAATTTATTTATATGAAATAAAAGCTACAGGAGCTTAAGAGATGGCTCAGTAGTTAACAGCATTTGTTGATCTTGCAGAGACCCAAGTTCACTTCACAGCATCTATATGATGACGCAGCTATCTGTAACTCCAGTCCCAGGAGACCCAGTGCTCTCTTCTAACACGCATAGGCATGGCTCACAATGTGGTACATAATCCATATACATACAACAAAAATAAATAAAATATTTTTCAAACAACGGGAATTGATCTAAAGTCTATTAATTAACTGAAAGAATTAAACTGTATGCTTATCCATCTAGTGGGATATTAGTCACTTTTTAAAAGGGACAGGCTACTAATATAGTCTATATGAATGAACTTCAAAAACATAAGTTTAAGCGAAGAAATCAGGAGTGAAAATATTGTGTATTGTTTGCTTTTTTTCATATAGGGATATATAAATGAGGTATTTATAATTACAGAAACCATCACTAGTTCCCTGGGCCTGGATGTGGGTGTGGGTGTTGACAACACATGGCCATAAATCCTTTTTGAAGTGATAGAAATGTTCTAAAACTGTGCTGTGGGGGCAGATGAATTTAAAAATTATTAAAATTCATAAGAATGTATAATTAGACTGGGTACATTATATATGTAATATACATCAGACAACAAGGAAGCTATGAAATGTCACATGAAACCCCATATTTTTGTGGTACCGCCCTAAATTCCATTAAAGGTTCACAAAGCAATATCATGTATCTTAACTCATTAACTGCGAAGAAAAAGAGAGGAGATGATAGCAAAAGAGAAATATAAACAAAAAATTGAAAGATAAGCAGTAGAAATTCATAGTAAATGATTTACCAGAAAGAAATAATTAGTTCTTATATATTAATATGAGACGTTCCTAAAAGCTCATGTATTAAAGCCTTGGTCCATAGGGGGTGGTGCTGTGATGAGGTGGGTGAATCACAAGGGCACACTTTTCTTTATGGATTAAATTCATAGTTAATTGAGCTCTTCAAAAGTTGGAAGAAACAAGTTACTGGGCATATAAGCCTGAAGTATACATAGGTCTGCTCCCTAGGCAGCACAATGCACGGAGCTCTTCCTCCATAATAGTCTACTTCATCATGGAAACAAAATAAGGAGTGACAGGTAACCATGAACTGAAATTTTTGAAACCATGAGCTGAAATAACTGTGATGGTTAATTTTGTCAACTTGATAAGATTTAGAAATACCCAGGGCATGGGAGGGAACAAACCTCTGGGCATGCCTATGAGGACATTCCAAGATCAGGTTAATTGAGGTGAGAAGATATAGCCTAAATAGAGTTAGCATCATTAAATGGGCTGTGGTTCTGGACTGAATAAAAGGAGAAGGTGAACTGAGCATCAAGTTCATGGTCTGCTTCCTGGCTGTGGATGGAGTATTACCTCAGTGTCCTGTACTGGTATCCTCATACTTCTCCTACCTTGATGAACAGCATACCCTAGACTTTAAGTCCAACTAAAGTCTCTTCTCTTAATTCTTCTTTTCAGGTATTTTATCACAGCAACAAGAAAAAAATAACTAAAATACTAACACTGTTTTTCGTTAGCGTATCTGATCCAGGCTTTTGATTAGAAGCTCTGTTGCACATGCACACACACACACACAAACACACACACTCACACACACACACAAACACACATACACACACACACATGTACATATTTTGATACGGAGGTTTAATAATGAAAGGATAATGTGGGCATTCCAAATTCTAAGCATAACTATGGCAACTGTCTTGGTTGGGTTTTCTATTGCTGTGATGAATCGACATTCAACATTCACCTTGTAGTGCATCATCCAGAGAAGTCAGGACAAACACTTAAGGCAGGAACCTGGAGGCAGGAAGTAATGCAGAAGCCATGAAGGAACAGAGCTTACTAATTGAATTCACAACTTGCTCAGCTTGCTTTCTTATAGCACTCATGACAATCACCTCAGAAATAACATTGCTGACAGTAAAATGGGCCCTCTAACATCATTCATCAATAGAAAACAATGCAGTAAAGGCTTGCCCACATGCCAATCTGGTGGGGCCACTTCTTAATTAAGATTCCTTGTTTCCTTCTTCCCACACGGCTTGAGTTTATGACAAGTAGACATAAAACTACCCAGCACATGAAGAATATGCATTCTGGAACTGGAGAAATAAACACAGGATGAATTTGGGGACCCACTATGAGGTTAACTTCAGTCAAAACTCCATCACTCGAGTTACCCAATCTTCTACTTCAACTAGAAATCCATTCCCACAAATAGTCCTCAGACTTCTGTTTGAATACAGTAAGAAATTCTCTGAGCTCGTCAGTACTTAATAACACCTCCTTATGAAAAACACTTTGTATACCACCTCCAAGGGCCTGCTTAGTCTTGAAGTTGGTTATACAGCAATGATAGTTCCTGAGGGATATCAGCATTGTCTTATCTGGTATCTTCTTCAGGGAAGGTTACTATGGCTTGGTTCTACTGATAATGCAGGAATAACTCCTGCAGGAAAAATGTGGAAGGGAAAATACAACAGAGAATTACAGTTAAGACTGCATCTTCTGATGTGGACAGGATGACTATTTCTTCAGATTAAAAAAATCTCTCCAGGATGTGAGGGTTCAAAGTCCTGAGCCTTATTAAGGTTCTGCTATTCATCTTCACTCCAAATTATAGGATCATACTCTTTTTCATTGAGTACCTTCACTTTAACACATGCCATTCTTTGAGACTGGCATTTGAAATTGTAGTGTAAGTCAGCCAATCATATAATGAAAATTTGGGTTTGATTTCTGGCAATTTGGTCTATATGGCTACTGGAGAAAGGTTTTCTTCCAGGGAACACTTAGAACTCTTATGCATGCAAATCTAGAGCAGGTTAATTTCATCACTGAACCAGAATCTTTATTTCACACCAATGTCCAAAAGTTTTACATACAGAGTCACTGAACTACTTGCCCTCAGAAGAGGTGATTCAGGATCAGCAAATGCATTTGTCTTGATAAGTTCTTTAAATGGCTCACATCATGATTTTTAGTCATTTACATGCTATCAGAAGAAGCTTTAGTAACTGTTAGTTTTGTCTAGTTACAAAATCAGCACCAGATAATACCAAGCCAATTAAACAAGCTCATTCTTACCATTATATTTCTCCAGAAGCACTACTGGTACCACAATGTGTATTCATGTTCTCTAAAGGAATATACCTTTTTGGAATGTAAATAGAAATATCTACATCTATATAGAAACACACATATAGATGCAGTTATATATTTAATTAGGTTACCTACATAATGTGGTTGTCTATCAATGGCTGTCAGTTGCTTTTTGTTCTTTGTCTTTATCTTAAGTCTACTATCTGGGCTCTTCATGGGTTCATCTATTATCTCTATCCTCACACAACATCTTCTCTGGCTCAGCTCAGCTTCTTCTCGCTAAACTGTCACCAACTGTCTTCTCAGACTGCTAGCCAAATTCACTTTCAACTGTCTCTTATTTTCACCTTTCAAAATCTCTTCTCTTCTCTATCGCTATTCAATCTTCTGTCTTCTTCTGTGACCCATCTCTTCTGTCTTCTGGACCTTACTTCTACCTACTCCCCAGTCTTACTACTCTATTCTACTCCTACACCTCTCTCACTCTCTCCTACTCTCTTTAACCCTCAGACTCCACAGGATTTTATATCCATTCTTGTTTCCAAAAGTCCAAGAGCCAACTGTAACTCAAGAGAATAGAGTAATTTAAAGAATGAGGAACATAAAATATTTCATACCACAGCTGTCTCACAATGCAGAGGTCAAGAATCCAGTAGTTGCTCTGTCCACAAGGCTAGATATTTCAGCAGTCCTAATCTGTTTCTGAAAGCTTAGAGGATTCCCAGGGAGGTCTGCTGGTCTTCAGTCTATTTTGGAAGCCTGAAGAAGCTCATTCTAATATTACTGGAGGGATTCCACAGCAATAGGATAAAAAATGAACTTTGCCAGTGAGTGTGAAGGAAAGCAGGCAGGAGGCAAAGTGTTCCTCTTCCATGTCCTTTTATTTGGGCTACCACTAGTAGATGCCATCTACATTTAAGATGTGTCTTCCTGCTGAAGACAGTCTGATAAGAAAACCTCTCAAAAGAGCAGCTTGTTTTTAAGTGTTAAGATTAAAGGTGTAGTCAAGGTAATAATGAAGCTTAGCCACTACATATGAGAAGGATTTTAAAAATCTCAATAAAATGCTATTAGACATTGTGATTCTCCACACTAACTCATGTGGTAGTATGTATAATTCAAAAAAGAAATACACTGGGGCTGGCAGGGGCAATGGAGGTAGCATTAGCTGGCAGGGAATTCATTAGAGAGAAGATATAGGAATAGGATCAATAACAAAATAAGTATGTATGAGGATCCTATGCTGAACACCATTATTTTGAATACTATATATATGAATACGAGAGGCTGCAGAGCAGCTGATGGATACTTTCTCACTAATAAGATTAGAATATTTTTTATTAGCCATGTTTCAAAAGCATATAGTAAGTTGTTAAAATGTTTTGATAAGTCATTTTTCTTGTAAACCCTTTTCCCCGGTACTAAATAGTGAGGAATCCTGGTAACATCAGCCTATAAATCTCATGTCCTCAAGAAGATGGATCAAGAGAAACTTCAATTCAAAGTCTTCCTGGCTAGAGTGAGGTCAAGGTCATCCTAGGTAATTTTAATGAGACTCTGTCTCAAAACAAAGTAAAAGAAGGCTTAGAATGTAGCTCAGTTGTAGAACATTTTCCTCTGTGTGTTCAAGACTCTAGGTGGAAACTCAAGTACAAAAAGGAAGGAAGGAAGGAAGGAAGGAAGGAAGGAAAGAAGGAAGGAAGGAAGGAAGGATGAAAGCACATCATCAACAGGAAAAGAGGGAAAGTTTTAGGAGATGTAGCTTTTAATCTGTTAAGGACGTTATTTACTACTACTAGATTTCTGTAACTTTTTCCTTTTATCGAAAATAAGTGCTAAAGGCACTTCCAGATCTATTGAAATGGTTTCATGGTTTTCTCCTTTCAAACACTATTATCATGACCTATTTTGACATGAAGCCTATTTATTCAGAATGCATTCTCCTCTTCACACATTGTGAGCTTATATTTGGCAGTATTTTATTGGAGATTTCTGAACTGATGCTATGATGGACTTTAATGTGCAGTTTTCTTTGTTAGAAGTCTTTATCTGATTTCTTTAGAAATATAATGCTAGTTTCATCAGTTGAGTTATGAAGCAGTCCTTTTTATTATGTTTTCTGGGAGAATTTCTGCAGAATTGTCATTATTTCGTCCTTAAACACTTGATAAAATCTTTCAGTGAAACTTTCTGCAGTAAGATTTTTCTTAGTTAGAAAAATATTTAAGCTAAAAATTTCATTTCTTAGAGTTACATAGCACATTTCAGGATGCCCAAGTTTCATATGGTATTCTTTGAAATATTTTAGGGAATTCATACATTTCACTTATAGAATTTGACATTGTTCTATTTTTAATAATTGGTTATGATCTTTCTGACGCAACCACTGCTTATAGCAACCTCCCCTCCTGCTTTCTCAGTTTCTTCTCTTGAGACTGACTCTTGTTGTAGAGTCTGGCTTGGGAATCTGCATGCAGACCAGGGTGACTTTGAGTTTCTGGTCTCTGTCTCCTTGGTGCTGGGATTTACATGTGTTTGCCACCATGCCCAGATGTACTCTTCATTCTTGATAACTCTACTTGGTGACTCTTTTTTCTTGGCCAGTCAGGCTATATGCTTTGACTTTTGAAATAATCTGTTTTTCCTTTGTTTCTCAAGTTCACAGCTCTTATCTTTAAAAAAAAAATTGTATGTGCATGTGTGTCTGTGCGTGTGTGACTGTATGTATGCCACAAGCATTCAGAAGCAAACGGAGGTGGTAGGAGGCATTAGAGCCCTTGGAACTGAAATGAAAGATGGTTTTGAGCCAATTTGTGGGTACTGAGAACCAAACACAGGACCTCTACAAGAGCAACAAGTGCTCTTAACAGCTGGGCCATCTCTCCAGCCCCAGTGCTCTTACTTTTACATTTTCCCTCTTATTGATTTTTGTTAGGTGTTTTTCCCCCCTACTTTTCTTTGTGTAATATTAAAGACTGGGTGTGATTTTTCTTCCTTTTAATCCAAAACTCAATATCACAAGTTTCCCTCTAAATAGCATATTAGTTGTATCCCATGAAATTTCTAGTACGTTGTGTTTTGTTACTATTCAAGTCAAAATGTATTCTAATTTTTTAGAATGTTCCAACTTTTCTAGAACATACCAGAGACCTGGGAGGTGAGAAACTCTCAGGACTCAAAGGGAGGGACCTTAGATGAAATGCCCTACAGTAGAGAGAGGGAACTTGTAGAGTCCACCTCCAGCAGAAAGACAGGGCATCAAGTGAGGGATGGGGGTTGCCATCCCACAGTCAGAAACTCTGACCCATAACTGTTCTTCTCTAAAAGAATTGCAGGTCAAAAATGGAGAAGTTCCTGAGGAAAAGAAGATCCTGTGACAGGCCCAAATTGGGATCCATCTCAAGGGGGGTGGAGGGGGGATTCCAAGGCCTGACACTATTACTGATACTATGGTGTGCTTACAAACAGGAGCCAATCATGGCTGTCCTCCAAAAGGCCCAACAAGCAGCTGAAAGAGTCAGATGCAAATACTTACACCCAACCAACAGACAGAAGCCAGAGACCCCTGTGGTTGAATTAGGGAAAAGCTGGAAGAAGCTGAGGAGGAGGGCTTCCCTATAAAAAGACCATTAGTCTCAACTAACCTGGACCCCTGAGATTCCTCAAACACTGAGCCACCAACCATGCAGCATACACCAGCTGATATGGGGCCCCTGACACATATACAGTGGAGAACTGCCTGGTCTGGCCTCAGTGAGTGAAGATGCACCTAAGCCTTAAGAGACTTGAGGCCCCAGGGAGTGGGGGAGGTATGGGCTGGGGAACGGTCAGGGGCAGACCAGGAGGGGGATGAAGACAGGACTCTAAAAAAAGGATTAAAACATATAAAAAAAAAAAAAGAAACAATTTAAGTGTAAGGTTTCTTCTGTGGGCCAGGAATGATAGTAAGAGAGATTTTCATAGTGTTTGATTTATTAACATGTGAAAATGATATGGAATTAGAGGCTAGAAGCCAGAATTGACATAGTTTTCAAAAATAGCATTTAAATGATTATTCTATATGTTATGAGGAACATGTAGGTTTAGGGTCTCATCCCTAATGTTTTCTATTAAGTCAGTGGTTTCATCATTTAATTTTGATGATAAGCAATTTATTCCTTCTTTTCTACAACAAAATGCTATGTTGTAGAAACTTAGGAAAAAGAAAAATAAGAAATAACTTGGAGCACAATGTATCATACAAAAGCGGGCATTATTTCATCTAAATCTCTGATTTCCATATTTTCTTCAGATCACTTTCTAGAAGCAGAGCCATTGTCTTGCAGCTGATGAATGTTTGCAGAGTTTCTGGCTCATGGTGCTGGAAAAGAAGGTCATTACCTTGCCCTG
The DNA here is from genome assembly GCA_019843965.1 of Rhynchomys soricoides. Lineage (NCBI taxonomy): Eukaryota > Metazoa > Chordata > Mammalia > Rodentia > Muridae > Rhynchomys > Rhynchomys soricoides. Next base: position 21,305 of record JADRCH010007414.1, on the reverse strand, counting down.
TCAGTTGCGTTCTATCAACGTTCCTATTCTATGTTCAATTGCCAATACCTGGGTTTAGAATTTTGCATGGATTTGCCGGTATAATAGGTAAAATATTATCTTTATGTTATTTGTGTGTATTTGTTAGAATCTTATTTTACGTATTTATTGAGTTCATATAAATGACCACTTTTGGGAGCTGTTACACATTTTGAACTGCTAATAAAATTTTAGGTAGTAATGAAGTCTTAAACACATTATTTGGGTTCAGGTTTTCCCCATTGTAGTTTTTACTTTTCTAAGGTTATACCGAATTTTGCTTCATCATGTATTCTATATTTCTTTTTCCACTAAACACAGAAGTTTAATAATATATTTATATATGTTCTGTATATGATATCTATCAGGAGTTTTTCTTCTGCTTCATTGAGCTTACTTATTCTGTGATAATATTATTTCAAATTAATTTTGAAATAGAATATTTCTTCTTTTGCATATTTTATTAATGAATTATACACATCTCATTATACTGTTAAATGTAGAACAAATTTACCTTAAATAATAAATTTTATTCTTGAGGCAATAAACATATGTGTGTCTATAGTGTATAGAATAATTTGGAAAAAATAATCATCCGTGTGCAATGGGGTATGGGGTCTTTATCTTCCATGTCCTGGAACAGATCATACTTTAGTCATGGCAGTTTTGTTTTCTTAAGTTGTGGTTTGAAGGTTTTTTGGTGGTTTGAATTCTTTAAAGCATTTATTATTAGGATGGTAGAAACTAACATTTTATTTATTCTTATTTTTACCCTTAATATCTTCTTTATTATAATTGCTTTTAGGTGATGTTATACTAACATTCACTCCCTTGGCCTATCACATATATAGCATGTATCTTTTGCCAAACTAGAAAATGGACTGATATACAGGAGAATTTGAAAGAAGGAAGAACATTGAGCTAATGGATAGCTAAGGAAGGAATGGTTGTGCTTTAGGGCTTTGGAGAGGGTGCTTGATGAAAGTTTGAGTCACTGATTCAATAAAGCAGTTTAATTGATTCTCAGAGTTTGGTGTAATAGATTGTTAGCTTCTAACTCCAGGCGGTGGCTATTATAAGCCCAGCATTTCACCCTGATGATGAGGAAAAACTCCCTACAGCAACTGGAAAAGCCATTTCAGCTCAGTAGAATAGATATAGTGTCAACCGGTGTGAACGTGTTAGTGGAAAGCAATCACAGTTCCCATTAGAGGTATCCTGCCTAGTAATGAGCATCAGATTTTAATGGCATTATACAGCATTGCATGTGTTTTAATGTATGCAGATATTTGAGTATTCAATAGAAGTAAAGGATATAGATACTCTGCAGCTATGCCAATCACTGAGTTTTGACAGAAAGGAGTTTTTCAAAGCATTTTTCTGAAAGAAACAGAATAAACTACATGGCCCATATTTATAAATTAATTTAGTGGTTTGATATGCTCAATTTTCTTTTGAGGTATGTATGATGACAATCTTAATCAAATCTCCCCAGTAAAGTTAATTGACCATTGAAGAATTACACATGGAGAGATACTACATGGCATTGCATAGTTGAAGCTCATAAGTAATAATGGGTTATCTACTGAACTAAAATATTACTGATATATTACTTTCACTTAATTTTAATTTTCTGTATCATAAATGTATGCACAGGCCAGTACTGGAAATTATCTTGCAAAGGAAAGGAACCCAGACCCAGAAAGGCAAACTATATGTTTTCTCTCATATGTGAAATATAGATAGACAGACAGATGGATAGAAATATATATCATGTGTATGATATATATGTGTGTATTTATGTGTATAATTAGAATTATAGCTTTTTAGCTATATTTCAAAATAGAAAGAGGAAGGAGGCCAGTAGAGGAAGAATAACAAGAAAAGGTAATAGGGATGGATAAGAGCCAAGTATGTGATGGAAACATAAAAAATGTCATAACAAAACATGCCATTTTGTATAATGAATATGCCCTAATAATTTTTGAAAGCTTAAAAACTCAGCCACAAAAATTTACATAACTATTTTTCTATTATTTCCAAAGTATGGCAATTAATTTTCTCTATTATTCATTATAACAAAAGCATATTTCAATTTGGGCTTGCATTTAAATGGCACATTGTCTATTGCATCTGTTCTGTTTAAACATTTTTAGGGAGACTATACTGAAGATGAGGGAAGATATAATCCTCTTGTGGCAGTGCAGGGTGATTACAATAGAAAGCCTGCATTATAATAATTGTTATAAAAGATATAGACACATGTTTTTGATAAAACACATAGGCTTTTGTTGACAGGATGTAGCAACTCAGACTACACAGACAAGAATAATTCCTAGAAGTGATATGAATCAATGAGAATTTAGTTTTTAATTTTATTTATTTATTTTTTTGTTATATGATTTGGGGCCCTTGAAAATTCATTCAAATGGTTTTGGGTTTTGTCTGACTTTTTACAAAATTACACACAGTAGTCACTATCCCATATAGTTAGTGTGTTAAGTTAAACATATAATAAAGTTTTATTAATTCAAGAACTATAGATTATAGACTATATTATAATTTATTGAAATATTATATTTCAAGGGATATTCATAGACATTTCCATATCCATGTAAAATATCAACTAATATTTGTATTTCTCTTTTCTGAGAATATTGAAAATACTGATGAATAATTTTAATAATTGTATTAACTTGCTTTCTTGTCTCCAAGAAAAATACTATAATAGTCACAAAGCCAGAAGCAGCTCAAAGTCTAAGTCCTCAATTTGCTGTTGGCAAAGTCATATTCTATCACTTGATCTTTTTCCCCTCATGTGTCACTTTTTCTCTTGATCCCTTTCAAGAAGAGCTAATGAGTATAGTTCCAATTGCTGCCAACCAATTAGGGAAATGATGATCTCCCCAGTGGAGAAAATAACTTTCCTGATCATTCGTAGGAAATATTTAGTGCAAATTTGAAGGTAGTATGAGCTTCTATTGTCCAGGCTGAAGTGTTTGAATGCATTAGATGTTTTATAGAGTATATATTCCCTAAAACATAGCTCAAACTATTCCTCTCTCTACCTAAGACTCTTGTTAAACATGACATCTGTCCCTTAAAGATACCTCAAGCATTACCTTCTCTCTGATATCCTCTCCCTTCTGAAATTTATGCTGACCTTCAAAAACTTTACAAAATCCCAGCCAACTATTTGCTTAACAACTAACCACATTGTTCTTTTGAAGACTATTATTTGTCATATATTAGAACTAGTCATTGAAGTAAGATTATATTCAATGTTTTAACAAGGAATTTTTTGACATCCAGGAACATAAATAAAGGCTCCAATGTTTTTGCAGATTAGTTCTGTATCAGAATCTAAGATTTTGGTTAAAATAGGATTCACCTTGAGATTACATCTTAGGAATATCTCAGGCCTTTTCTTAATATTATGCCTGGTAATAGATATGTACAACTTCCTAAATTACTATGCATCCATTGCTACTTTTGAATATAATAATTCACACACACACATACATGCACAGAGAGAGAAAGAGAGAGAGAGACGGAGACAGAGACAGACTGAGACCCACATACTTTACGTGATGGTTGTAGTCTCTCAAGTGTTGCTATAAGTTGCTATTCACAGCCTACATTTCAGAGTACATAGTTTGGGTTTATAATTTCTGAGACTGAGAAATACAAAAGCTTTGTACTATAATCTATTCAGCTTCCAGGAGGGCTTCAATGTTGTATCATAACATGGCAGAGAAACAGAAAGTATCACAGTTAGAGAGGAAGCTCAAAAAATGAATTAAGCCTAACTTGCTTTCTTTGCAACCTCCTGAAACTGAGTCCTGCAAGTTAATCCTCTCATGACTTTAGAACCTGACAAGAGTAAAATACCTTCTAATGGTGCCATCACTGCTCAGCACTGTTTCATTGACAAATACACAAACCACAAGAAATTCAAAGAAGTATTTGACAGGAGGGTTCAACTGTAAGTTCTGACCCCAGTACACAAGGATTACCCATTCAGCTTGCCGAATTTTCTAACAAAATCTACCTCTTCTCTAACCTGAGTCCCAAAAAGATCAAAATGGGTATTTGTGCTTTCTATTAGGTTTTCAAGAAGCCTCTGCACAGGCGAAACCAGACACAACTAGCATTTTGTGAATCAAGTCTCATCTGTTCCCACTACATCCCTACTTTTCAATACTACTTCAATAAGAATCAAGTTTCTAAATATTTACTGGCATTTTTGAAATGCAGATTTATTCAAAGGGATTCTTTTATGTAAATCCCCATCTATACATTTTAGAAACAGCCATTCTGAACCCAGTCTATTCCCTATTTTTTGACTGACTGGTATGTAGTTGTTCCAGTGGGATTTTTCATTAAAGCATTTTGTATTACAATTTAGGTGTCAAATTCTCAACTTCATCTGAAGGACAACTGAACTGCTCAGCCCCAATATTAAAGATATCATATCAAGAAAACTAGTTATCTGTATTATCTTATCTATTTTGTGTGTGTGTGTGTGTGTGTGTGTGTGTGTGTGTGTGTTACCTCTTTTAATTTGTTATATTTAAATCTACCTCTACCCGTCTAGGTATTAGTTCTTTTCTATAATGATTGACTGAATACATACAATCAAGTTACCATAAAAAAAAAAAGGAATCAAGTTTCTAACACAAAACCTCTAGAGTTCATTCAAACCACCGTATTTGTTTATTTACTGGATAAAACTATTTCATGGACTGCAACCCTCTACCCTGGAAGGAGAGTGCAACCTTACCAGTCACATTCTTGAAGTTTTGTTATTACGATTTATTATATGAGAAGTCAACCTAAATGAAATTGGGAAATAATGGGAAGACAGAGCCCTAACTTGACATCCTTCATCACCAAATGAGGCTGGCTGAGATAGGGTTATATCAAAATGAGTTCTTGTCCAAAGGATTCTATGGGATCCCCCAAACAACCCAGGCTATTTCTAAGACTACTGGTGGTTCATCTCAAATTGACAGTTATCCCTATTATTGAAGACAACACCTACACAACTCATTGAACATGGAGGAGTCAAGCTCGTACCTACCTAGAGCATTCACTCCTATGGAATAGTATCCATGATACTTGGTAATATCCATACTACCAAAGGAGACAGGGAAACACCAAGCCAGGTACAACTTGTTAACCTACAATGATGACCTGGTGATACACTGGTGTACTAGTGCCATAAAGTGTGTGTGAGTAATCACTAATATCTTATTTGAGTAAAGACCTGGGATGGAACCCACCCCCATGCTGATTGAGAGGTCAAGACCTGAAGGCAGATAGGCCAGAGACCTAAGATAAAATCAAATACTGTAGTTTGTTTTAGTTTAGCAATGTAGTGATAAAAAGTAGTAAGAAAATGACTCCTAACACCATTCTGCTGTACTCACAGATCCATGCATTTCTTGGCCATCATCAAAAAAAAAAAAAAAAAAGATTCTCCTGCAGTATACAGGAATGAGTAGAGATATCCACAACCAAAAAACATTCAGAGAGTGAGGTACTTTTGAATACTGAGCCCTAAAAGGGATGTCTCCATTAGATCCCTCCCCAAAGGGCTCAGAGAGCTCTGTGGAAGAGAAATCAGAAATGAATCAAGAGCCAGAGAGTGTGGAGGACACCAAGGAATCAAGGCCTTTAGACACAAGAGGGTGGCCACATATATGAACTCACAGAGAGTGTGACAGCATTCACAGGTCCTGCATGGGTCTATAACAAATGAGATTTTAAAGCTGAGAGAAGAGACCATATGTTCCCATCTCTAACTCAGATGCTGTATCTGATTGATATGCACTTGCAAATGAAAAATTACTTTTCTCCAAGGGGGGTCTCATTAGAGAAACAAACCACTCATAAGTGTAAGTTGTGCGCCCAAGAGTAGATAGCCAACAGAAAACAACTCAATAGAATCTTTGGAGGTTCATTGTCTCATGAGGTTGTCAAGGCTTTTTTTTTTAACTTACATGACTTTGTATATATATTATGCCTTCCAGTTTTGTGATTTTGTGGGATTCCTTTGTCTGTGACTGTATGTGTTTATATGTATTTCTTGTGCTTATTCTTTGGTTCTTTTTTTCTGTTTTCTCCTATTCTGAGTTGTTTTTCTTGTCTTATATATTTTATTTTATTATTCCCTAGATGCCTATTTGTTTTCTTTTTTTAATTGGATATTTTCTTTATTTATATTTCAAATGTTATCCCCTTTCCTGGTTTCCCCCACAGAATCTCCCTATCCCATCCCCCTCCCCTGTTTCTATGAGGGTGTTCCCCCAACCACCCACCCACTCCCACCTCACTGCCCTGGCATTCCCCTACACTGGGGCATTGAGCCTTCACAGGACCAAGGGCCTCTCCTCCCATTGATGCCTGACAAGGCCATCCTCTGCTACATATGCAGCTGGAGCCATGGGTCCCTCCATGTGTACTCTTTGGTTGGTGGCTTAGCCCCTGGGAGCTCTGAAGGGTCTGGTTGGTTGATATCGTTGTTCTTCCTATGGGGTTGCAAGCCCCTTCATCTCCTTCAGTCCTTTCTCTAACTCCTCCATTGGGGACCCTGTGCTTAAGTCAAATGGTTGGCTGTGAGCCCCCGCCTCTGTACTTGTCAGGATCTTTCTAAGACTTTTTTTTTTTTAATGAGAAATACTTACTATAAATCTTTAATAGAGTTTTATAAAGGTTTAAATTACTAACTGAAATTGACCCAGATAACAATCAGTATTACAAGCACCAGTTTAGCAAACAATATACGCATGTGTTCAATAATTATAATGGATGTTTATTTTATAAGATTACTTTCAACCTCAGATACCACTACAAATGCTTTATTCTGTGTCAGAGGCATGGAAGAGTACATGAATTAAGAATACAGATATACATTAGTTTAAGTTGTAAAAGTTGAGGACATGAGAAACCCAAGGCAAGTGAAGTTTGGTTCACTGTTGTTTTAAAGACAGTTTAAGTAACTTGTCTGAGTACACAGTAGGATAGCAGTATGAAGTAACTGGTAGGTATATTAGTAACTTTGGCTATGGGGTCCTGTGTTCTAGTTTTCATGATCTCAGAAAATAATATGTAAACTGTCAGGGGAGGGAAACTAGTACTAGTCATTACCAGCTGCAACACATATGACCCATGGCAACTACAACCCAGGCTGGGTTTTCCACATTCCTCTGATCACTTTGTAAGACTTTTAACATGAAGGGATGTTGAATTTTGACAAATGCTTTTTCAGAATCTAATGAAATGATCATGGTTTTTTTTTTTTTTCCTTTGAGTTTGTTTATGTAGTGGATTACATTGATGGATTTCCGGGTATTAAACCATCCCTGCATCCCTGGGATGAAGCCTACTTGCTCATGATATATGATTGCTTTGGATTGTTATTGGATTAGGTTTGTGAGAATTTTATTGAGTATTTTTGCATCAATGTTCATAAGGGAAATTGGTCAGACGTTCTCTTTCTTTGTTGGGTCTTTGTGTGGTTTAGGTATAAGCATAATTGTTGCTTCATAGAACGAATTGGGAAGTGTTCCTTCTGTTTCTATTTTGTGGAACAGATTGAAGAATATTGGTATTAGGTCTCCTTTGAAGGTCTGATAGAATTATGCACTAAACCTATCTGGTCCTGGGCTTTTTTGGGTTGGGAGACTTTTAATGACTGCTTCTATTTCTTTAGGGGTTATAGGACTGTTTAGATGGTTTATCTGATCCTGACTTAACTTTGGTATTTGGTATCTGTCTAGAAACTTCTCCATTTCCTCCAGATTTTCCAATTTTGTTGCATATAAGCTTTTGTAGTAGGATCTGATGATTTTTTTAATTTCCTCAGAATCTGTTGTTATATCTCCCTTTTCATTTTTGATTTTCTTAATTTGGATACTGTCTCTGTGCCCTCTGGTTAGTCTGGCTAAGGGTTTATCTATCTTGTTGATTTTCTCAAAGAACCAGCTCCTGGTGGTGTTGATGCTTTGTATAGTTCTTTTTGTTTCTACTTGGTTTTCTAATGAAAGACAGAAAGGGTATGGGTCAGGATGAGACAGTAAGTGGGAGGAAAACCAATGAGAATATATGTTGTGTGGGACGAGGAAACTCTTTTCAATAAAAGAAAAAAAACACAGAGACAAAGAATGATATCTAGTAGTACATACAGAACATAGCAGTAGTACCTAGAGAACATAGCTGGGAAAGTGAGAAAACATTTTGGATACCTATTTCTGACATTGTTCAGAACCTTAGGAAAGCCATGGGTCTAGGGGAAATCCTTATACTGTGATTCTGCTAAATGAATACAGCAATAAAACTACTACTAATGAAATTCTGCTATACTCATATGTCAGTGCCTTGCTCAACCATTAGCAGAGAAGCTTCCCCCTACATTAGAGGGGAATAAATACAGAGAGCTACATCTGGACAACGTGAAGAGAGTGAGAGGCTTTGGAATACTCAGTCCTAAAGCAAATGTCTCCATTAAATCCCCTGCATGAAGGCTCAGGGAACCCTGTGGAAAAGGAGGCAGAAAGAGTGTAAGAGCCAGAAGTAATGGCTAACTCTTCCAGATATAACAGAACTGATGCTCATATGAACTCATATGACCAAAACAGTTTTGTTACACACAATGATTTGAGAAGTAATCTAGAGAAACGAGACGTTTGAAGAAATGTTGTTGTTTTCTGGATCTCTATTGTTCACAATTGAACTGGATTGGTTTCCTATGTGTTCCTGCAGAGTCATTAATAAGCATGCTCTACTCTGATTTTTGTCCTACACTGCATAGGTTAAGCACTGCATCTTCTGGATCCCTAACTGGGATTTCGTATCAGAGTCAATTCATGGATGATGCCATAATCAAAGCATAGAACGAATGATTGTAGACCAGGCATTCATTCACCGTCCTCTAACCAACTTGGCTATGCTTTTGTTAGTGACTGTCATAATATGCCAAGTGTTACAATACTTGTTGATGAATCCTTTCTCCATATGAGTTCTGGTAACACACCTTGCTCCCCCAATTCCTTCTATCATAAACATGGCAGCAACTTCCTTCCGTCTAAACCACCGTCAGATATACTATGTGGGCATGCCATCTTATTCCTACTGGAACTCTGAGTAATGCAGCAGTGCGTAAGAAGTATAAGTAATGAAAGGACTTCCTTTGAAATTTTCCATCTAACAGACGGGTTTGACAAGGCCTAAAAACATGAATAACCTTCTAGTAAGTGTCTTACAATACAGGTTAATTTTAGCCTCTTACATAAAGTTCTAAAACTCTAGGAAAGGGAAATGAGAGAATGAATTATGCTGCTGGCAGGGTTTTGAAGTAATACTGGATAAATTTAGAACAGAAATAAGATTCCATCCTTATTGCTCTATCTGTGGACTTCATTATTTGGGATATGTAATTTCATTTCCTAATGGCTCTGACTTGGCTTAATGAAGTCAGCTAATGCTTCCCTTTAATTTTAATGGAAACTAATTTTATTTCTTTCTTTGCCGCCCTCCTTCATCACCAAAGAGAACTATAACAGACGCACATGGACTACTTAGGTGCTAAGAATCCAAACTTACTAGACTTTAGCTATAGCATATAGCATTTACTAAAAGAGAGGCTAATGCAAACATGAACTTCATGTCACGATTTTGCCTCCAAATACACAATTCAGTAGCCAAAGTTGTAACTTTTTCCCTTTGTTTGGTGACATTTTCAGCTGATTCTGATCATTGGTTGTTAAAACAGTGTGACCAATTAGAAAGCAGTTGACCAAATGGTTACACTTGTGTCCTTTTGTGCTTGCTTTATTGTAAATAATTTCCTCTTTCCTTTATGGTCCCAAAGGTCCATTTATAATGTTATATAAGGAGAAAATTCATTTAAAAATGCACCATTGAAAAAAGCTGGGCTTAAAGTTTCATTTCTTTGTGTTTGTTTTATTTTGTTGTTGTTTTTTTTTTTTTTTGGTTTTTTTTTTGCATGAAAGAAATGGCTTCTAATTCTAATTTATTTTCTAGAAAATGGAGCAAAGGGAGTTCTAATTCTCCATATACAATTTGTGGTGGATCTGTTAATGCATTTGATTTTTCTTGGCCATTCTTAAAGTACCTGCAGAGTTTAGCAAAGGGAAATACTTTGACTCATAAGTATTTACATCTTTCAGTTATTTTCTGATTTCAATTTGTTTGTATTTCTGGGCTTTGGGCCACTACTCCATGAGGTCTGTGGAGAACTTTTATAGCTTATCCTAGGTGAGGTTAGTAGAGCAGGTAGCTTGGCAGTCAGTCTGGTTTACATTATTCCCAGCAAGGAGATGTTTTTCTTGGTACACATTCTTACAAAAATGCTGCCCATAATGTTAATGAATTTTGGCTTAGCCCTTCAAATTCAAGACTTCTCTGATGAATCTATGTGGGATTTCATAAATGGGTACCATTATCAGGCATTTGCAGTGAAAATCCCAGCCTTCCAAGTAAGCACACTGAAACTCTACAAGCCTGACCCTTAGAAAGATCTTCTTGCTGCATGGAATCTTCAGAGCAGAGAGGCACAAAGCAGATCAAAGAGGCCTTAGAATGCATTTAATTTTTCCTCCTACCTCTTGTCATACCCCATTCAAATGTTAAGACTTAATGAATTGTTTGTCTTAGTTGCCTTAGTTTGCGCCTCAGCTTGCTACAGAGGAGTCTTTCAGAGCACAGACAACAGAAATAGTTTGTCATTAGCTATACTCTGGAGAAGAAAAGTACTGTGCTTAGTCATCATTCACTTTTCAGCCTTCTTAGGCCCACACCTGCCTCCAGGTCTCAAGCTCCTGTACTCCATGAGGTTGAAACAAACAACAAAATGGAATAAAAGAGTAACCATTTACTGTCTACCTGCTATATATCTTATGTTTGTGGTATAAGATACATATTGAATGTCATATACATCATTTAGTAATTTTGCATCAAGCATTCATAAATTGGTGCTATTAGTAGTTCCTTGGGAGAAATTAGAATATTCAAATCAAGGTGATTAAATTTACAAAAAAAGGTAAATTTAAAGAGATATCTGGGATTATCTGGCTTTCAAATCGATTTACTATGTATATTAACATACCTCCTACTTTGTAAAACACTCCTCTCTCTGAATTCCCTCTATATTTTTTCTGAGTTTTTAAGGATCTAGAATATGCCTGACAGCATTATGTAAAACTAATATAAATGATTATTATAGCTCATTACTCTGACTCTTGGCCAGACAATACCCACATTCTGAAATGACAAGCGGACAACATGGAACTTAAGCCACTTTTTAGATGTCCCTGTGCTTGCTTATGGGGGAATGTTTACCTTCCATGTTAGAATATGAATAATTGCATTTCTTTTCTCTTTTTATTTTTTTTCATTTTTATTTACCTTTCAAATGTTTCCCCCTTTCCAGATCTCCCCTTTGGAACCTCCCCATTCCCTCCACCCTCCCTCTGCCACTATGGGGATATTCTCCAACTCTCCAACCCACACACCCACACACCCACCCATTCTCGTCTTCCCTCCTTGGCATTCTCCTATACTGGGGGATGTAACAACCTCAGGCCCAAGGGCCTCTGCTCCCCCTGATGTTTAACAAGACCCTCCTCTGCCACATATGTGGCCAGCACCATGGGTCCCTCCATGTGTATTCTTTGGTTGGTGAACCAGTCTCTGGGAGCATCAAGGGGTCAGGATAGTTGCCACTGTTGCTCCCTCCCTGGGGCTTCAAAATCCCTCAGCTACTTCAGTCCCTTCTCCAAGTCCTCCATCTGGGACCTCACACTCAGTCCAATGGTTGCTGCAAAGTGACTCTTGGGTATTTTGAACTTTTGGGCTAATAACCACTATCAGTGAGTATATACTATGTTAATTCCTTTGTGACTGTGTTACCTCACTCAGGATATTTTCAAGATCCATCCATTTGTCTGCGAATTTCATGAAGTCATTGTTTTTAATAGCTGAGTAGTATTCCATTGTGTAAATGTACCACATTTTCTGTATCCATTCCTCTGTGGAGGGACATCTGGGTTGTTTCCAGTTTCTGGCTATTATAAATATCGCTGCTATGAACGTAGTGGAACATGTGTCTTTATTACATGTTGGAGCACCTTCTGGGTATTTGCCCAAGAGTGGAATAGCTGGGTCCTCAGGTAGTATTATGTTCATTTTTCTGAGGGTCCACCAAACTGATTTCCAGAGAGGTTGTATCAACTTGCATTCCCACCAGCAATGGAGGAGTGTTCCTCTTTTTCCACATCCACACCAACATCTGGTATCACCTGAGTTTTTGATCTTAGCCATTCTGACTGGTGTGAGGTGAAATCTCAGGGTTGTTTTGATTTACATTTCCTTGATGACTAAGGATGTTGAACATTTCTTTAGGTGCTTCTCAGCCATTCGAGTTTCCTCAGTTGATAGGGTTATTTGGATCTCTGGAGTCTAGCTTCTTTTTTTTTTTCATATTTTATTTACATTTCAAATGTTTCCACCTTTTCAGATCTCCCCTTTGTAACCCCCCCTTTCCCTCCACCCTCCCCCTGCCACTATGGGGATAATCTCTAACCCACCCACCCACTCTCGTCTTCCCTCCTTGGCATTCTCCTATACTGGGGGATGTAACACCCTCAGGCCCAAGGGCCTCTCTTCCCCCTGATGTCTAACAAGACCCTCCTCTGCCACATTTGTGGCCAGCACCATGGGTCCTTCCATGTGTATTCTTTAGTTGGTGGATCAGTCTCCAGAAGTATCTGGGGGTCAGGCCAGTTGCCACTGTTGCTACCTCCCTGGGGCTGCACACTCCCTCAGCTACTTCAGTCCTTTCTCCAAGCCCTCCATCTGGGACCTCACACTCAGCCCTACTGTTGCTGCGAAGTGACTCTTGGGTATTTCAAACTTTTGGGCTAATAACCACTTAACAGTGAGTACATACCATGTTCATTCTTTTGTGACTGCGTTACCTCCCTCAGGATGATATTTTCAAGATCCATCCATTTGTCTACGAATTTCATGAAGTCATTGTTTTTAATAGCTGAGTAGTATTCCATTGTGTAAATGTACCACATTTTCTGTATCCATTCCTCTGTGGAGGGACATCTGGGTTGTTTCCAGCTTCTGGCTACTATAAATATGGCGGCTATGAACATAGTAGAATATGTGTCTTTATTACATGTTGGAACATCTTCTGGATATATGCCCAGGAGTGGAATAGCTGGGCCCTCAGGTAGTATTATGTGCATTTTTATGAGGGTCCGCCAAACTGATTTCCAGAGAGGTTGTATCAACTTGCATTCCCACCAGCAATGGAGGAGTGTTCCTCTTTCTCCACATCTTCGCCAACATCTGCTGTCACCTGAAGTTTTGATCTTAGCCATTCTGACTGGTGTGAGGTGAAATCTCAGGGTTGTTTTGATTTGCATTTCCCTGATGACTAAGGATGTTGAACATTTCTGTAGGTGCTTCTCGGCCATTCGAGTTTGCTCAGTTGAGAATTCTCTGTTTAGCTCACTTCCCCATTTTTCGGATAGGGTTATTTGGATCTCTGGAGTCTAGCTTCTCGTATTCTTTGTATACATTGGATATTAGCCCTCTATCAGACGTAGGATTGGTAAAGATCTTTTCCCAATCTGTAGGTTGCCATTTTGCCCTATTTACACTGTCCTTTGCCTTACAGAAGCTTTGTAATTTTATGAGGTCCCACATGTCAATTCTTGATCTTAGAGCACAAGCCATTGGTGTTCTGTTCAAGAACATTTCCCCTGTGCCCAAGTGTTCGAGACTTTTCCCCACTTTCTCTTCTATTAGATTCAGTGTATCTGGTTTTATGTGGAGGTTCTTGATCCACTTGGACTTGAGCTTTTTACAGGGAGATAGGAATGGATCAATTCGCAATCTTCTACATGTGGACTGCCAGTCGAACCAGCACCATTTGTTGAAGATGCTGTCTTTTTTCCACTGGATGGTTTTAGCTCCTTTGTCGAAGATCAAGTGACCAAAACTGTGTGGGTTCATTTCTGGGTCTTCGATTCTATTCCATTGATCTACCTGCCTGTCACTGTACCAATACCATGCAGTTTTTATCACTACTGCTCTATAGTACAGCTTGAATTCAGGGAGGCTGATTCCCCCAGAAGCCCTTTTATTGTTGAGGATAGTTTTTGCTATCCTGGGTTTTTTGTTATTCCATATGAATTTGAGAATTGCTCTTTCTAAGTCTATGAAGAATTGGTTGGGATTTTGATAGGGATTGCATTGAATCTATAGATTGCTTTCGGCAGGATGGCCATTTTAACTGTGTTAATCCTGCCAATCCATGAGCATGGGAGATCTTTCCATATTCTGAGGTCTTCTTCAATTTCTTTCTTCAGAGACTTGAAGTTCTTGTCATACAGATCTTTCACTTGTTTGGTTAGAGTCACACCAAGATATTTTATATTGTTTATGACAATTGTGAAGGGTGTTATTTCCCTAATTTCTTTCTCAGCCTGTTTATCCTTCGAGTATAGGAAGGCTACTGATTTGCTTGAGTTAATTTTGTATTCAACCACTTGGCTGAAGTTGTTTATCAGCTGTAGCAGATCTATGGTGGAGTTTTTGGGTCACTTAAGTATACCATCATATCATCTGCAAATAGTGATATTTTGATTTCTTCCTTCCCAATTTTTATCCGTTTGACCTCCTTTTATTGTCTGACTGCTCTAGCTAGAACTTCAAGTACTATATTGAATAGGTAGGGAGAGAGAGGGCCACCTTGACTAGTCCCTGATTTTAGTGGGATTGCTTCAAGTTTCTCTCCATTTAGTTTGATGTTGGCCACTGGCTTGCTGTATATTGCTTTTACTATGTTTAAGTATGCTCCTTCAATTCCTGATCTTTCCAAGACTTTTATCATGAAGGGATGTTGAATTTTGTCAAATGCTTTTTCAGCATCTAACGAGATGACCATGTGGTTTTTTTCTTTGAGTTTGTTTATGTAGTGGATTACTTTGATGGATTTCCGGGTACTGAAGCCTCCCTGCATCCCTGGGATGAAGCCTACTTGATCATGGTGAATGATCGCTGTGATGTGTTCTTGGATTCGGTTTGCAAGAATTTTATTGAGTATTTTTGCATCGATATTCATAAGGGAAATTGATCTGAAGTTTTCTTTTATTGTTGGGCCTTTGTGGGGCTTTGGTATCAGTGTAACTGTGGCTTCATAGAATGAATTGGGTAGTATTCCTTCTCTTTTTATTTTTTGGAATATACAGTATTGGTATTATGTCTTCTTTGAATGTCTGATAGCATTCTGCACTGAACCCATCTGGTCCTGGGCTTTTTTTGGTTGGGAGACTGTTAATGACTGCTTCTATTTCTTTCAGGGTTATGGGACTGTTTAGATGGTTTATCTGATCCTGATTTAACTTTGGTAATTGGTATCTGTCTACAAACTTGTCCATTTCCTCCAGATTTTCCAATTTTGTTGCATATAGGCTTTTGTAGTAGGATCTGATGATTTTTTTAATTTCCTGAGACTCTGTTGTTATATCTCCATTTTCATTTCTAATTTTGTTAATTTGGATACTGTCTCTGTGTCCTCTGGTTAGTCTGGCTAAGGGTTTATCTATCTTGTTGATTTTCTCAAAGAACCAGCTCTTGGTTTTATTGATTCTTTGTATAGTTCTTTTAGTTTCCACTTGGTTGATTTCAGCCCTTAATTTGATTATTTCCTGCCTTCCACTCCTTTTGGGTGTATTAGCTTCTTTTTGTTCTAGAACTTTCAGATGTGCTGTTAAGCTCTTAGTGTATGCTCTCTCCAGTTTCTTTTTGGAGGCATTCAGAGCTATGAGTTTTCCTCTTAACACTGCTTTCATTGTGTCCCATAGGTTTGGGTAACTTGTACTTTCATTTTCATTAAATTCTAGGAAGTCTTAAATTTCCTTCTTTATTTCTTCCTTGACCAAGTTATCATTGAACAGAGCATTGTTCAGCTTCCATGTGTATGTGGGCTTTGTGGTGTTGTTGTTGCCATTGAAGACCAACCTTAATCCGTAGTGATCTGATAGGAGGCATGGGATTATTTCAATCTTTTTATATCTGTTGAGGTTTGTTTTGTGACCAATTATATGATCAATTTTGGAAAAGGTACCATGAGGTGCTGAGAAGAAGGTATATTCTTTTGATGCAGGATGAAAGGTTCTATAGATATCTGTTAAACCCATTTGGTTCATAGCATCTGTTAGTTTCACCGTGTCTCTGTGTAGTTTATGTTTCCAAGATCTCTCCATTGTTGATAGTGGGCTGTTGAAGTCTCCCACTATTATTGTGTAAGGTGCAATGTGTGCTTTGAGCTTTAGTAGAGTTTCTTTTATGAAACTGGGAGCTCTTGCATTCGGGGCATAGATGTTCAGAATTGAGAGTTCTTCTTGGTAGATTTTTCCTTTGATGAGTATGAAGTGTCCTTCCTCATCTTTTTTTGATGACTTTTGGTTGAAAGTCAATTTTATCCGATATTAGAATGGCTACTCCAGCCTGTTTCTTGGGGCCATTTGCCTGAAAAATTGTTTTCCAGCCCTTTACTCTGAGGTAGTGTTTGTCTTTAACATGGAGGTACGTTTCCTGGATGCAGCAAAATGCTGGGTCCTGTTTATGGATCCAGTCTGTCAGTCTATGTCTTTTTATTGGGGAGTTGAGACCATTGATGTTAAGAGATATTAAAGAATAGTGATTGTTATTTCTTGTTATTTTTTTATGTTGTTTATATTGTTTGTGTGGCTATCTTCTTTTGAGTTTGTTGAAAGATTACTTTCTTACTTTTTCTTGAGTGTAGTTTCCCTCCTTGAGTTGGCGGTTTCCATGTACTATTCTTTGTAGGGCTGGGTTTGTGGAAACATACTGTGCAAATTTGGATTTGTCATAGAATATTTTGGTTTCACCATCTATGATTATTGAGAGTTTTGCTGTGTATAGCAGCCTGGGGTGGCATTTGTGTTCTTTTAGAGTCTGTATGAGATCTGCCCAGGATCTCCTAGCTTTCATAGTCTCTGGTGAGAAGTCTGGTGTAATTCTGACAGGTCTGCCTTTATATGTTACTTGCCCCCTTTCCCTTACTGCTTTTAAAATTCTTTCCTTGGTTTGTGTATTTGGTGTTTTGACTATAATGTGACGGGAGGAATTTCTTTTCTGGTGCAGTCTATTTGGCGTTCTGTAGGCTTCTTGTATATTTATGTTCATCTCTTTCTTTAGGTTAGGGAAGTTTTCTTCTATAATTTTGTTGAAGATATTTACTGGTCCTTTAAGTTGGGAGTCTTCACTCTCTTCTATACCTATTATCCTCAGGTTCTGTCTTCTCATTGCGTCCTGGATACCTTGGGTGTTTTGGGTTAGGAGCTTTTAGGATTTTGTGTTTTCTTTAACTGTTGTTTCCATGTTTTCTATGGTATCTTCCACACCTGAGATTCTCTCTTCCATCTCTTGTATTCTGTTGGTGATGCTTGCATCTATGACTCCTGATTTCTTTCCTATGTTCTCTAACTCCAGGGTTGTCTCCCTTTGTGATTTCTTTGTTTCTATTTCTGTTTTTAATTCCTGAATGGTTTGTTCATTTGTTTGATTGTGTTTTCCTGTAATTCTTCAAGGGATTTTTGTGCGTCTTCTTTAAGGGCTTCCAGTTGTCTACCTGTGTTCTCTTGTATTTCTTTAAGGGAGTTATTTATTTCCTTCTTAAAATCTTCTATCATCCTCTTGAGATGTGATTTTAAGTCTGAGTCTTCCTTTTCTGGTGTGTTGGGGTATCCAGGGCTGGCTGTGGTGGGAGAGCTGGGTTCTGATGAAGCCAAGTAGTCTTGGTTTTTGTTTCTTGTGTTCTTGCTCTTGCCTTTCACCATCTGGTTATCTCTAGTGTTAGCTGGTCTTTCTCTGACTGTGGCTTGTCTTTCCTTCAAGCCCAGATGTCAATATTCCTGGGAGACCAGTTCTCTCTCCTGGCTGTTCTTCAGACCCTGTGTCTGGAGTCCTGTTGCTGGCTTTTCCATACAAGTGGGCAGCTCACTTTCTCCCTGTGCTGTTTGTCTATGGAGGCCTGGTGGCCCAGGCAGAGGTCTCCTGCCACAGGTGGATACCTGTGGGGTTTTCCTCAGACCCTGCGTCTGGAGCTCTCCTTCCGATTCAATAATTGCATTTTAATGTTAATTTTCTCCCATCCAAAGCCTCATGCAAATTATACCTCAGATAGACATACTGTTGGCATTCTTTTGCTGCATTCTGCCTTCTCACCCAAAAGCCAAAGAGCTAGCCTGAAAAGACAGCAGGAAACTATAGCCATGAAACCAAAGACACTTGGTCTTCCAAGTTTCAAGGAAGTATATGGGCTAAAGTTAATCTAGTAGCCACGCTTGCCTAAGGACAGATATTTCTTGAGATTTTGGAGGCTGCTGTTCATATAACCAGCCAAATGTTTCCACTTCCCTAAAGAAGTCTGATTGGCCCAACTGAACTATCTGTACTTAATCATTCTTAGGTGGGGAGTGGGTAGGGAAGTACATCAGGATGGATGCTTATTCCCAATAGGACAAAGCAGAAAGTACCATAGCCTTGTGTGGGGGGGGGGGTTGAGTTTATGAGCACTCAAGGCTAAAATTTCTGCATCCAACATCCTGTCAAGAAGTACCACAGTTGAATTGACCACTGACCACTTAGAATGGATACAAACAGCATAGCATACCACTTTCTTGTCAGCCATGTTGATTTAGCAGTTTAGTTAACCCTTTGCTATCTGTTGTTTGCCAGAAATTTGAATTTCCATGTCTCCCAAGGCCTACAAGAGCTGTATTGGAGACTCCTTCACAGCTGTGTGCATGAAGGTTCATAAATGTTGGGGTTTCTGGCTGCTTCTTTAAGTGCCTTTCTTCATTTTTATTCTTTCTTTTCCAGATGCTATTATCTGGCTACTTCTCCTATACAAAGTTGTTGGTACAGTGTTCATTTACATAATGTACTTATGGAGAAATTATGGCTATATGGCCAGAAGTGTCTGTGAGGAAGAATTATGCATCATTAAGTTTGTTTCTTTAAGGTAAGGTATTGCTGCTTTCAAACTTTAGATTGTATACAATATTGCTTTGTGATTTTTCTTACTGTTTCTACAAATCTTTCACAGGGAAGAACCCATGAATCACTGAGGGGGGTATGATACTTGATATTTCTTATCCTTCCCTCCTCTACTTCTCTGTTCTTCAATGCCCATTTTCCCTTGTTTCCCATGCCTGGGAACAGGGAATGACTAGGCAAAATCTCTAGTTTCCCCAGAGTTTTCTCATCTCTGTCCATCCTCAAAGGTGCTATGCTGATGTTGAATGAATGGAACAAGAAGCAGCTATAATGAAGGCCAGCATGGCAGTGATACAGAAAACAAGAGCAAGCAGCTTTGAAAATGGGGCTTCTTTTCCCGATTCATGAAGGACAGTTATGATTAGTGAAACCATACCAATTTCAAGACAGATTTTGAAATTCATAGTTTTTGCCTGTCTCAGGACCTGGCACTTTGTCATTGTGAGACCTGTCAAAGCTTTGTTCTTTGTATCATTCATAAACTGCTCTGTCAGCTGTAAGGTCTTAAGCAACCACCTAGTTAATAAGATTCTCTTACACTGAGCTATGAAAATTGATCCAAAAACCAAAAATCTCATTAGTAAAGATTACAAATGCATACATACAACTATTTTCCTTGTTCATTTGAAGGGGACCTAACAGCAGATGAATATAAGAAAAGATGAACTCTATTTTGATAAAAAATATAATACTCTTCCTGATAATATATTTCCAAAGTGGAGTATAATAAACAACCCAGCATGGTATTTACCTTAGATCTATGCCATTCAAATTCTCTAATAAATATAATGTATAAAATGTGGACAAATAAGAAATTTCAGGAAGAAGATCAAGAGATCTAGATACCAAGATTCCAAATTCAGCAAATAGATGATGTAGATTTATTGCTGCTGCAACTACCTATTTTATAGAAAAGACATTTTACTGTGTTTTTCCATAAAAATCATTTTAGGAGTCTTGCTACAGTGGCTCTTTGCTGTCTTCTTATCTCTCACTAATATAGTCTCAGTTTTAACAGCTTTTTTGAATTGCAGGTGCTATTCAATCACTGAGGACCTTATATATCACCCATATCTTCTTTTTAGACCAGATAAGTTTTCAGATCATTTAAAACATATCCCTCTCCAAACTCCCTTCAAATTCCATATATAAGTAAGTAAACAAGATTAGGTAGCAATTTAATGGCATATCAGAATGAGAACTTACCATTTTCTGATTTGTAGATAAGCAGTCTGCACAATGGCCAACAGTCCCTACTAGAGTGTTTTAAAGAAGGAACACTTTAGCTATCCCTGCAAAGGACCAATTTATCATCCATTGGTGCTTCCCATTTCAAATGGGCTCATTATAACTTCAATGATGCCTCTTAGAAAGCATTTTCTTAACAGCTAATCAAAATTGCTAACACAAGCATCAGACACCAATTCTGGTAATACGTGTGTGGTTAAAAACTTAACTATTAAAGGTGATGATTTTAATTCTTGGCTGAGGGTATCAGAGACCAGAAGTCTTGTCTATTATTGTTGTTTTGCTAAGTGGCCATGTTGTCAATCTACCCTCTAAATGTTAATGTTTATATCTATAGATCTTTGCTGTTCTCAGTCTTGCTCAGAGAAACATTTTTGCAGAAGGTAATGCTTAATGCAGAGGCTCATAAGTGGTCAACATGCTGAGCATAAGTGACTGTGAAAGATCAGCTTTAATTGAGACATTTATATCAACACCCTCCTCCCAAAGCTTAGAGACTGTCACAGAAGAGATAGCAGAAAGAATATAAGGGCCAGCATATGGGACTAATTTTGTAGAACTCTCTCTTCTGGATGTGACATGATCCCACAGCTGCTGCCATCACCTGTGTAAGACCTACACAAAAATCAAACCAATCAAATTCCCAGCTTAGATGAGGAAGGAGCTCGTGAGTCCTGACCCCTAGTTGAGGCTATTAGCAGTTAATGGCTGATGATCGTGGGAGGACCCTTGTATGGGAGGAAGTCAGCAACTGGTAGGTTACTTACTTATGCTCCAGTGATTGGCCTCACCTTCACTGCTGTGCATATAGGAAACTCTAATTGAATTTAGTACATTACAAAAAAATAAAAGAGAAAACAGAGTTGAAAGGGGATATGTTGTGGAGGCCTTTGGGGAGTTGGGGGGGGGGG